>PVLA01011113.1:0-56285 GCA_004027455.1 Hydrochoerus hydrochaeris
GCATCTCTCAGGAAGATACAGACAGAAGAAGGGAGGAACACAAAAAAAGGAGAGAAACATTCGATAAAGAATATAAAGAAAATATAGAATACATGAAGCAGATTCAAAGAGACTATCAGGAAATTAAAAACTCCATTGAAAGCTGGCAAAATGCCTTAAAAGAAACTAAGGATAGACTATCAAAACTTGAAGACAAGTTTGCAATGTGTGATCATGAAAGGAAAGATCTCTTAAAACTAACAAGGAAACAGGCAGTAACAATACAAAGGCTAGAAGATGACAAGAGAATCTACAATTTAAGAATCAGAAATGTAAACAAAGAATCAGGAATACATACAGGTGAATTACAAAGGCTATTCATGGAAATAATTAAGAAAAACTTCCCAAGCATGGGAAAAGAAAATGACATTCAGTTATGTGAGGCATACAGAACTCCAGCCACCTACAACCAAAACAGATCTAGACCCAGACATATAATAATCAAGATACCAGAAATTCAATATAAAAACAGAATATTAAAAGCCATCAGAGAAAAGAAACAGATTATTGATAAAGGTAAGCCCATCAGGATTGTGGCTGACTTCTCAACACAGACCATCAGATCAAGAAGAGCTTGGAGTGAAATATTCCAAGCCATGAAAGAAAATAACCTCCAGCCAAGATTGATGTATCCTGCAAAACTGTCACTAGAAATTAATGGAGAAACAAGATGCTTCCATGACAAAGAGGAACTGGGGGAATTTGTGACCACCAATGCAACCCTACAGAGAATACTGAAGGACATTCTAGAGAGAGAGACAAAAAATACCAGGATTTTAGGAACAGCGGCAGAAAGGCCTCAATGAGTGGGGCAGGCAGCACAATGAAGGAGAAAAGTAGACAAACAAAGGCAGAAAGATAGCATAGCAGAAATGAGGCAGAGAAGGATGACTAGAAATTCTAACATAGATGACTTTGATATGCTATATTGTTAATAGTGCACCAGGATTTAAAGCCCACATTACTTACACTACTCTGCTTAGATATATTATATTCTGTTCCAGTCATTCTACCTGTACTAGATTTGAAGGCACAGACAGTAATCCCCAAAATAACAGGATATATTATGGTAATCATCCTTAATTTCCTATTAACTTAATCTAAAGCTCTGTAAAACCTACACTGTTTTACCATGACTGATCGTAATTGAATCTGGTTTGTTAGATTGCTGTTTTATATTGATAGATTTTATTGAAAGCTATTATGACTGATAGTATCAAGTCTGAGAGTATAGGCAACTGCACTAAGAAGATGACAAGCTCAACATAATATCCACTCTGGTTTGATTATTACCTGCCTTTGAATTTTTATACTGTCTACAATGTTTTATTTTTACTAACATTGTTATGAACTGCTATATTCAATTATGCTGCTATATGCATTTATGCCTGATGATATAGCCAATTCTATTGAACATAATAAGAAACAATACAGCAATCATTGTAGATCACCTTGTACTATGATTTTATATGACTTTTTGGTTTCATGTTTTTATAGGAATTTGTTTTGTTTTGTCTTGCTACATTTTGTTTTTCCCTCTAATACAGAAAGGATAGAAATACATGTAGAGACTCATGCATGCATAGTTGTTTACAGTCTCACTGTTTGAATGTCTACTTTGTATGCTTTAATTTTGTAACTTGAACAACTATTTCTAAGAGGACAATATGTAATTTATCAACTAGTGATTTCTTATTATTTATCTTTTTTTGAAATTCTGTATTATCTCTACCCTTTACATGCTTTTGTTTCTCTTTAAATAAAAAAAAGAGAAAAAAAAAGAAAAATCCCAATCATACTTTCTTAAAACCCCTCTTTAACTCATGCTTATGTTACACATTCACTTGTATGAGTCAGTACTTACTGTGGAAACAGATTTAATGCAAGGTATACAAATCTATAAGAATTTACAAGATTGGCTTACAATGGCTGCTGACAGAGTCAGATGTGGAAGAGTGGAAAAGGTCTGTCTGTGTGCTGGAGATCTGAATGATCTAGCTGAAGGTCTGGACCCCACTGGACCATCCTGTGTGAGCCCGTAACAGGAGGCCTGAGGGTCCACGTTGGAAGGCTGAAGGATCTGTGCTGGATGCTGAAGAGTCTGTACTGGAAGCCAGGAGACAGCGTCCAAGGTGAATACTGGAACTCTTCTGAAGAAGCAGAAAGACTTGCTTCTTCATTTCCTTTTTATACCATTCTAGTGCCAACCCTGAATGGGTCTACCATTCCAGAAATATGCTGATCCAATTTATGTAGGCTTTTTTACTCAAGCTGACACAATCCATTAACTATCACACCACTGTAGATGAGCAGGGGCTTTTTTGCTCACTGGAATTACTGAGACCAAAGCTGAAGAAGGTCCCATCTCAAGACTCACCATCATGACCACTAAGCAGTGGAGGTGGAGCAAGGTGAGTTGAATCTTGGGTTCTAAGCAGTGGAGGTGGAGCAAGGTGAGTTGAATCTTGGGTTCAATCTTGAATCATAGAGCACTTGGGTTATAATTCATCAGCCTAAACTAGACATATGTCACACCTATCTTCCACATGCCCGGAAGCAAGAGAAAACTGGAATGTCTGTGAACAGCATTCATGGTCACTGTGACTGATAATCAAATAAACTGGAATATTGCAAGGGATTTGAGGAGGCATTGTCTCTAGACTTCTTCCTTAGGGGGCTACGACTCTGCTACAGTAAGGCAATACCTCCTTCCCACCATGCTCAACAAGGCTGGTGTCAGGGACCTCCCCTGCTTCTCAGGGTGGCTAGTGTGGCCTTCCATAGCATTTTTAGTCACTTCTGGGAGCCTGAGTCTCATCCTCTGAGTGCGTGACCAGGCTGTGGGGCTCACAATGTGAAGTACGTTTTCTCCTCTGTAAAATGGACTTACTATTATCCTTATTTACATTTGAATTTAGGAATAAATGAGCAAAATGCAGTAAAGCCCCAATGTGGTTGACACAAAATTGAAAACAATAGCTTTTGCTTTTTTGTTGCTCTCCTAGAGTCAGGTATGAAACTGAATATCAAAATGTCTAAAAATTAGTTTATATATATGTTTAATTAGTGCTCTGCTAATTGTAGATGAAAGAAAAACTGACTATGAACACAGTTTAAAAATATACTAACATTTTTGGATTGAAGTGGCAATGGAAAGTCAGTCAAATGGCATTATTCAATCAGATCATATATTCACTTATGTAAAAATAGATGGACTTTTTCTTTTACCATTTCTCTACTTCTGATTGCCTGGCCAGATTGCATCTGGTTCCTATGCTTTGCTTACTTTGAATCATTCTCCATGTCTTATTTTTTCTCCAGTTTTTACTTCCTAAATTGGCCTATGATTACCCCAGAGAGTATAACTTATCACATGGAACTGCCTAAGATTTTAAGGGAGTATTTTTGAATACCACTATATCCATCCTCAGTTTTTCAAGCAAATGAATGGACAACATATAAAATGTTAATTTCAGTATGTAGCACTTAGTAAGTCCTCAGCATATATTTGCCTTGCTCCATTTCCCTTGGGTTATCTTGGAGGACAATTGGACCTCTGGTTCTCACTGTCTGAGCTCAATATGCTAAATGAAATTCTGAAACATGTTGCTTGTCATTGCCCTTCATAAACTATTACCGGCATTTTGGACAAATGGCTGAAAAGACATCTGGTTATTCTCTGTGAGTTATGGTGATACAGCAAAGCAATGGCCATTTGAAGTATGGCTAAAGGCATCCAAGAACAGTGGGTGAGAATACACCGCAGTGGGGTCAAGAGAATGTCACGGAGGAAGAGGGCAAGTAGCTTTCTGAGGAATTTTTATATATAAAGTGATGTAGATACTGCTTCCCTCCAAAAATATTTTTGTTGAATCGATGCAAGATTTTACAACTATGTTAATTAATGGGATGATGAGTCTGGAGAACTTCTCTCCAGCAGGATGAAGACCACCCTGGAGCCAGCTTCCTAACACCGTTCAAAATGACTTTCACTGAGACTCACTCTGGGATGGTCAGGATTGGTTGCTGGATCAGGAGGGGGGAAGCCCCTCCACATCTGTTCTTTGGGAGATGGTCACACAGAGGAGCCAAAGTGCTTGGGAGATCACCTCTGGTCTTTCTAGTTGAACTTCATGATCGGCTTTAGCTCAGAGGTGCCTTGTTGCATTCAAATGAACTAACATTTTAAATCTAGGATTTTGGTCCCAAGGCACAAGTTTACTGAGTGTTTTGAATTCTTGGGCAAGTTGGTTCCAGGAAAGAGGACAATGTTGTGATATGTTGGTAACGACCAAGGATCCCACAACAACAGTGCTCAACAACAGTGGTGCTTTATGGTATTTTGCTGGGTAGCTCCACCTTGGTACTTTATTGTTACCCTGAATATTCATGTTTATGAAGCAGATTGTGTTATCTGAATTGTTGCTTATGATAATTCTATGACAGATGACCTGATTTATTGCAAGGCAGTGAATGGTGCTCAGCATGACATTTAAGGATGAACTTAGGATTCTCTATTTGGGGGTGGGTCTTTCTGCTGCTGCTCTCTGCCCAGCCCTGGCCTGTCCAGCCCCAGAAGGTGGAAATGGTCGCAGGACAGAGACTGCTCCTGTTGTTAAACCATGGCATTGTAGAAGCTCTTCAAGAAAGGGGCCACATTTTTCAAGTGTAGATTGTCATCTGACCATGTTTTGGAGGTCAAATGGCACAAGTAGCCTCAGAACGTTAATGAAGAGTTACCTATGGTGACAGAACTGGTGCTATTGTTCACTCCAAGAGTATTTATCTTCCAGTTGTCCCACATTGTTTCCAGCCTGCAACTGTGAGATCAGATTGTTTACATTTCCATCGTTATTCGAACTTACACAGGAAAATTGATATTGATAACCACTGACTCAGTGGAAAAGAAAACCAACTTATACAGGGAATTTAACCTGTACATAGTGACTTCCCTTCCAAGAGTGCAGTATGTAAAGGGAAAAATCTACATTAGGGAAAATTCTACTTCAAAGTCAACATCAAATAGCAATTCAAGCAGTTTTAAACTATGCTGATAGTGTGTACCATAGATACGATGTGAAGAAAGTGTTGCTTTAGCTTTTTGGTCTTCCTCCCAAACTGACAACCTCCATGTAATTATAAGGAAAGCAGTAGACAAATTTTACTTGAGGAGGCAACTGAATCCCTAGCTAGTGCTCCTCAAATTGCCAAGGTCTTTAAGACAAGTCTTGTGAAACTGTTGCACCCAAGTGAACCTGAAAGACACATAATGACTAAATGTAATTGGGCTTCCTGGATGGTACCCTAAGCCAGAAAATAGATTTCAGGTAAAAACTAAAGAAGTTGGAATTAAGTGTGGATTGTAGTTAATAATAATAAAGTATCATTATTGGTTAGTTACAATGTGCTATAGTAATGTGCTATACAACAAGTGTCATTGAGTATAGAGTACGTAGGAACTCTGTAGTTTCTATAAATTTTCTAAAACATTTAAGCTATTTTGAAATTTAAAAATTATTGTGAATGCACAACTCAGTGTAGAGGTTTGATTCATGTATGTATTTAATTGTTCACATACATTTTTGGGAACACAATTAAAATTTATAATTGTGGGTATGAAACTTCTCAAAGGATAAAGAGTTTAAGTATAACTCTTGATTATAGTCTCCTGATAAGTCAAAGGAAGAGATGGGAACAAACATCAAATAAGGAGAAAATGAGGAGGTGTAAAAATGTGGCAGGGCTGGGGACCACAGGACACACAGGAAAAGAGTGACAGAAAGAAGGAACTGGTCATAGATTTAGAATCTGGCCAGAAACAGAACAGAGGTTTACACACCAATTCCAACCAGTGAGACCTGGAACCAATGATATTTCCATTGTATGCTCACTTGGGGCTATTATTTCTGCATTACATAACCCACTTTAAAATAATATTTCACATAATCAAACATTTTTGTCACCAAACTCTGCTTTAAACAACTTTATGCTGAAAATAATAAATTTAAATCTTGGTTGTCCAACAAGATTTGTAGGAAACAAGTGATCACTCTAATTGTAGAAGAACATTCTACATAAAAACTAAGTACATGCACTATTTTAATATCAGAAGGGATTGTAAGCATAGTATTTAGCTTGCAGTGTTAATGGTGTCAGGAACATAGTCCAAGCTTGAATGCCATGTGCCTGAGTGGGTGTCTCTGAGTTTCTTTCACCTTTCACTTAGGAACAAAATATCATCCTGGTCATTGCTTGGAGCTAAGCATCAATATAAGAACTAAGTGAATAGATAAAATTGGCAACAGAATTGAATTTGAATTTGTATTTCTAGCAGTATGAATCATTGAAATGACTTGCTTATCTACAATGTATGCTCTTTCAAAATACCTTATATTTGAGCAGTTTTATATTTTTTTTTAGTTTACTGAAGCATCTAATTATTTTTTTTTTCTTTACTGAGACAAGAAATGTGCCCTATTATATTTTTTATAAACTTTAAACTGTTGAATCATATGGTTGAATGGGATCACTTTTTAAAAGGTTTTTCCCAGTGCTCTATGACTTCCGTTTTCCTTGGGTGGATTCCCAGCTTACTGCACAGCATTGATGCCAGGAGTACATTTGTTTTATCCTAAGTTAGCCCCTCTAATTTTGTTATTCTATGTTTTCTCTCATTATGTGTATGTCCCACTTTTTTGAAGTGTATTTTCAAGTAATTTAAAAACAGTTTTATATTTCCTGCCTATCTAAAAATATCTTTATTAAAATGATCATTCTTTACTGATAGTTTGAGTGAATATAGATTTAAAATAATGTCCTTGTATGTTTTAAGACATGACTCCATTATTTCTCAGCAGTTATGTTTTTGATGATAATTCTGATGCTAATCTGATTCTCATTTCTTTGTAAATAAATTGATTCTTTTTCATGTCTCTAATAACTTTAAAGATAGTTTGTTTATACTGGAATTCTGATATTTCTTTATACTTTTAAAATTATATTTAAAAGTCAATGGGATGAAGCTTCATGTTTCTTTGGTAAGTTAAAATTAAGTCTTTGTAAATTTTTTCCTTTCCAGTTTTTAAAGGAAGTGGCTATTGGTCTTCATGGATTGATTGCTTACATTGTTAATTTTCCCCTTTTTGATAAAGTACCATGCTATACAGATTATTTTGACTTTATATTCCAATTCTCTTGTTAAGTTCAGCCATGATATTTTTAATTTCCATGGACTCATTTAATTCCTGAATATTTCTATTTTTATTTTAATGGATTCAGCAAACTGGGGTTTTTTGTGAAGATATAGATAGCTATCTTCTATTTCTTGACATCTTCTTCTCTTTGGGGAAATCATGTTTGTTCATTTGAACATTTTTCTTCCATGTTATGTTGTTCAATACCCACTGATTCTTGGTTGAATTGTCCTATGTATGTTTGAAAAATAAATTGATGAGTGTAAGTTAATTGGCTCCTTTTTCCTGTGATAGTGAACATTTCTCTATCTGTATATGGATGTTTTAGTATATTCAGGCTGCTGTAACAAACCATTAGAATGGGTCATTTGCAAATGACAGCATTTATTGCTCAAATTTACAGAGGCTGGGAAGCCTAAAATCAAGGTGCCAGATGACTTGGTGTCTAGTGAGGGATCACTCCTATGAATGGTGCCTTCTTGTTACCTCATGTTGCATAGCTGGACTCCCTGTTTGTAGGACAGAAGCCTTAAAATCTAATCACCTTGGGGCCAAGAGTTTAGCTTAGTGGCACAAGCACCTTCCCAGCAAGTGTGAGGTCATGAGTTCAATTCCCTGCTTAAAAAAAAAAAGGTGGGTCAACGCCATGTGCTTGCCGCTAGGGGAGAACCAAACTCCAGCCTTTCCCTGTGAGTCTGCCTCATTCGTGGACTGTGAGGGAGGAGAACAAGAAGTCAACAACAAGCAAGCCCTCCCTGCAAGCCAGTGCCATGTGCAGGCTGCTGGGGGAGAACCAGATGCCAGCCCCTTCTTGTGTGCCCTCCAATGCCCCCACCATAAGCGACCAGCTGATCTGGAGAAACATAAGCTGCGATGATAGTTATTGAGATAAAATACAACTTAATACTAGTAGTGTTTAGTGGCTCACTGACTTTGCAGGCCTGAAGCTGGTGGTTTGACCATCTATTCAGAGGATAACAGTACACAGAGTTCTCCTTCTGAAGGTGATAGCCACTGTTGATTCCCTGTTGTCTTGTTTTGAAGTCTTGTATCATTTTCATTGTTTTGTTGGGTTGGGTTTTACTCTGTTTTGTCTTATTTGATTTTGTTATATCCAATGGCAGGGGCAGCTATTTCAAAGATAACAAGATACATTATGGTAGCTATTGTGGATTTACTGTTATCTTGTTTTGAAATCCTTTATTGCATTCATTGTTTTGTTTTTACTGCTTCTATTCTGTTCTGTTTTGTTTGATTTTTACTCTGTCTGAGAGTATGGGCAGCTATTTTGAAGACAACAGGAGGCATTATGGTAACCAGTGTTGATTTCCTATTGTCTTGTTTTGAAGTCCTGTATCATTTACACTGTTTTACTTTGATTGTTGTTATTCTCTTTTGTTTTGCTTGGTTTATTCTCTTTAAAATAAAAATTACAAAAAGAAATAAAACAAATATAGAGGGGGGGGAGAAAGGAGAAACAAATAAGAATCAAGATATATACAAGTACAAATTATGATGAATGTGATCAATATATATATCTAAATTGTGCCAATAATCAATTGGAAAATTAAAAAAAAAATCTAACCACCTTCCTGGGCTGTTGCTGTAACTGCGAAGGTTTGGTTTCAACATATGAATGTTGTGAATGAATAAACATTCAGACCATAGCATAAGCCAGTATGACAAAGCCCTGGCTTCTCTTTGAGGTGTGCAGGTTGGCCATACCCCTTCTCCCATCAGCCTCCATGTTGCAATATTGGTAGCTTTGCAGTAGAGATGCATCATCTACCTGAGGGCACACGTTCTCTCTTGGCCACTCAGTCACTTGCTTTCAGGGCGCAGTCTCGCAGGTGATGAGCCTCGATTCTGTGGCCTAGAAAGTGAACAGACAAATGTCAGTGTTTGAGGGAGGGCACTGATCCACCAGTCCTGCCCAGGATCCTTTTTCCTTCTGTCCCTTGAGTTTCTGCATCTCAGGAAAATTAATTCAATCTCTTACAGTATCTTCTGTGTATTTATTAAGACACTGGCAGCACCATTCTAAAATTATAAAAATAAGTCTTACTCAACTAATTGTATTTTTGTTCTCTAGTTTTTATTTTAAACTTAAATTATTATGTTATCTGATTGTGTTACCATTCCACTCATATTCTTAACATACTCTTAGTGTTGGATGCATTTACTTTCATATTTCTATATGGCATTTCCAATGGGAATATTAAAAACAAGAATATCACTGAATGCATTTGTTCTATCTTGTGGAACCAGAAACCTTTTAAATTTACTCTTTATCATCCAGATAGCATTTAAAGATATGACCATTCTTAGCCTATGAATGAGAAAATTAAAAAATTGGTTTGCTGGATATTTTAACCCCAGAAAATTCTTATGTCAAATTAGTTTAATGGCCCCCCCAGAGTGAGAACCACCAGTGTCTCCTGAGATCTGCGCCATGTTGGAACTTAGGGCACTGGGAAAGTAAGCAACCAGCTCACCTCCCTGGTAAGTGGCTGTGGCCTGGCAAGCTCAGCTGCCCCAAGGTGAGAACTACCAGCATCTTCTGAGATCCGCGCCATGTTGGAATTTAGGGTGCTGGGAAAGCAAGCAACCAGCACGCCTCCCTGGTAAGCCATTGTTAGAGTACCAGCAAACACCCCCTGGCCCCTGTGTTAGCAAGTGGGAGCCAGAGATCTCAGCATCTCTTGGGAGGTTGACCATATGCAATATAGCAAACAAGGGGGATTTCCTTCTACCATCTCTTTGAAGGCAAATATTTTTATCACTGTTTTGTTTTGTTCTGATTAATTATATTGCTTATTCCATATTCTGTTTTAATAAGTTCTATAGTGTTCTGTATTTCCTTTGATTTTGCTATACTTGATTGAAAGGACAACTTTTGTGAAGATATACTAGGGTACCTATTACTGTTATCCTAGTAACCTGCTGTGAAGTTCTGTACCAGTTTCACTACACTGTCTCAATTGGCTTTGTTCCATCTTGTTCTGTTGTATTTTACTACCTGCAAAATAATTTAAAAAATTAGTTTACAAAGTATATTTAATTCCTGCCCCTCCACTGTCTAAGCTAAGAAGTCTGTAGTCACATTTTGTAGCATTTTTTTAATATGTGCTGGGGATCAAACTCATGACCGCATGCTTGCATGTCAGGCACTTATGCTGCTGAGCTAAATCCCCAGCTCCCTGTGCTCACATTTTTTTTAAAGGCTTCCTGTCTTAGTTTCTCTACCCATGCGACTGGGTATAAAAATAGTTCCTCCTTCAATGAGTGGTGTTAGAATTAAGAAAAGGCTTTGTACTTGGCGCAAAGCAAACCTTCAACAAATAAATAGACTTTAAATTTCTTCTTCACGGGGAATTCTGCAATAGTTTTTTGAAAAGCTACAGGGTATCTAAGGCTGTTTATATCAACTTTTATATTCTTATAACAAAGAATCACACACGTGATCTGAAAAGAGAGATAGATAACTGACTTCTCAGGTCAAGCAAGGACAAGGTTGGAAGAAGTTTTGAGCAATCACCTAGTTTCACCCAAGAAAACCCATGGCTCAGATGATGGGCAAGCAGACTCTTCATGCTGACTGAGTCCTGGTCTCTGTCCAGGTCTCCTGATTGTCTATGGAAAGGAGTGAATGGCATCCAGTACAGGTCGCCTCACTTAATTTCCTTAACAGAAATGTACTTCTATGATCTGTGTCTGGTGAAGAGAAAGGCTGGGCTCAGCAGGATTGATTAAACCAGTTGGGTGGGGCTGGGTTCTAATGTCAAAATAAATAGTGAAAATTTCACCAAGTCACTCATCCTAAATCCTTCAGGGAATTGCTACTTTTGAGACCAACACATGAAGTGTCTATAAATCCAGCATGTCATATTTTTCTTCCTGCCTTGGAGTAAACCATTATTTCTTTAGTTGGGCTTCAGGGAAAGCTATCAACTTTCAGTGAGTAGGTCTTGATGTATGGAAATGCTGACATCTGAGTTGGGAATGATAGAATCCTTTGCTGTGGCACTCTTCCTCTGGGACAGTCACTTTCTGAATGAAATGGCAGCAGCATTCTTTCTCATCAAATTCTCCCTTTCCCTTTTGTATGTCCCTAGAATTGAACTTGTGAAGTTCAGTTAGCATAGGATGTGACCCAGTGTTTGCATTTGAATGAGTCACACAATTTTATGATGGGGAACTTAGGAATTACACCTTATTCTACCCAAGTTGTTTACTAGGCTTTTCTCTACTTTCCCCAAAGGGTTCTCTGTCCCATGTTACACTGGGCAGTCCAGATCACATGTGAATTCAGGAAATGCCTGGATAATTTAGTTCAGTTTGACATTCAAC
Organism: Hydrochoerus hydrochaeris; assembly: GCA_004027455.1. Lineage (NCBI taxonomy): Eukaryota > Metazoa > Chordata > Mammalia > Rodentia > Hydrochaeridae > Hydrochoerus > Hydrochoerus hydrochaeris. The sequence continues at coordinate 11,583 of PVLA01011113.1, forward strand.
ACATATGACTTTTGTTTTCTGATATAAATCTCCAGACATTTATGAGCCAATAATGTCCAAAGAGTACGTGGTCTCTTTAGCTTCATGGTAATGACCACTGACATTTTTCCTGGACCTTTGTCCATAAAGAGGCCACCTCTTTGGAGTATCTCCGCTGTCCCTTTTGCTCCGAGGCTGTAGGTGAAAAACCAAGTTCCTAACTAGCCAGGCTGTGTGGGGAAGCTTGGTGTCAGGTTTTCAGGTCAGTGTTTGATGGAGCGGCAATCAGTGCATGTGAGGCATCGACTTTGGTTGAAGAGTGGTGATGAATGAAGATAAAACCAACATTTAATTTCTTTTAGACTAAACTAATAATGCAGAGAAAATTTCAAAGTGACTTGTTGGACTGGGGATGTAGCTCAGTGGTAGAGTGCTTACGTATCATGCACAAGGGCCTGAGTTCAATCCACGGTCTCACCCAAAAGAAAACAACAACCACAATAAAAACAGCGGATTGTCTTATTTTTTTGGTTTGTGGGGCAAGGGAAATACTTAAGGAAACACAATTAAAATTTGCTGTAATTCCTCAAATGATTGCTGCTTTATCAAATAAGTACTTTTGTGACGATCCAGTTGAGATGTCTGTTGAACCAAATCTTAAATCTTACCCCAGCACTCAAAAAGACATTGGCAAGTCCATTCACCACTGCTCTTAGCTGGATAACCCTGCCCAAGAAGGGTCCTGACCACTTTCTAAGCAACATTTGCTACTAGGTCCCTGTCACTTCTTTAGGCAGTGGAAGATGATCCTTGGTAAGGAAAAGAAAGAAAAAAAATATCTGTTAGATAGCAACACATTTCGATTAATGATATGCTTTGAATACTATCACAAAACGTGTGATATTTTTTCCCAGTTAAACTCACACCCCCTTAGGAAAAAAAAAAGAAAGAAAGAAGAAGAAACAGCTTTAAGTGATAATTGTCATTCCTTTGGTTGTCAAAAGTGAAACAAATAATAGGAAAACAATAACTCATCCCATCAGTAAGCCAGAATATTGTTAATTATTCTTGAAACACACACATACACACACACACACACACACACCTGAAAATCTCAAGAAGGAGCGATTCACAACAGTAAATCCTCACCTTGCAGCCTGCGTGGATGCAGGACAGGGCTTGCTCGGTGCCCAGGGCTGACTGAGAACTGCAGGAGAAGTAGCAGCCTTTTATCAGTAGATGGGAGTAGAGCAACGCAGATGGAACTGGCCAGGCAGCCAGTTCTGAAAGTGTCTCCCCGAATCCATGGACGTGTGCACTGATCATACAGAAGGGAGGAAAGGAAGGCCCTCCCAAAGGCTGAGAGTTGGAAAACATGTGCTTCCGAGTCCACGTTACACTGGGCAGTCCAGATCATAGGCGAATTCAGAAAATGATTTCCCACCCGGCTGTACACTTCAGCGTAGCCTTGTTAAATTTGATGAGGAAATGATACAATTACTAATTTTAGTTTTGATTTTCACTTCCCTGCTGTAGGTCCCTTTCTTTATCCATTCCATCTCTTGTCTTATTCTCTTCCTTTTTTCAGTCAATCTGTATTTCTTTTTGTAGCCATCAGGCATTTTCAAAGTAGGACAAAGTACTGCTGAATGCATACATTTTTTAAAAGCTGAAAACATTCTTGAGAATTATATGAACTTGATTCTTTTTTTTTCTAAAATATGGAAGGAAAGCAAGTGATAGACTTTCTTTAAGAATACTTTTTTCTTTAGAAGGAAATCTTATATACTCAATATATTGGTTTGGTAACTAAAATATGTCCTAGCATAGACAAAAGCAGTGAGAAGATGTGTACTAACGTCAGACGTGGGGGTCTGCTGTGTGTATGCTTCTTAGAGCCAGCTGTGCAATGCCAGTGTCAGAGAGTTAAGAGATGCTTCCATTCACTCACTCAGTTATTCATTCATTCATTCATTCATTCATTCATCTCCCCTCCCTCCTCCTCTCTCACTGGCAGTGTTGGGAATAGAAAGTAGGACCTCCACACTGATATATATATATATATATATATATATATATATATATATATATATATTATTGTTTAGTATGAGATGGGGCATCTCCAGGTGGTCCAGGCTGGGCTCTAACTTGCTATTCTCCTACCTCCATTCCTCACTTCCCTTGCTTCCTCCCACTTTTCCCTTACAGGGACCATATAAAGTGTTTTATTATATTGTATCTGATTTTTAGAATGCTTTGCTGTAAAGTACATATTATTGTTTATGAGCGTGTTTCCTAATTTATATAAATAAGGCTGTGGAATTTATTCTAATTTTTTTCTACTAGCTCAGTGTTTTGAAGGTCTGTCGTGTTACAGTCTGTATCTCCAGTCTCTTACTTCTAGTTGCCACAGTGTGCTTTACCTGGGATGTGCTTTATGATACCTGGGCGTGAGTGGATACATAGATTGCTCAGGGCTTCTCAGATTGCAAGCAGCATCATGGTTTGGCATTCTTACCAGTTTTGTCTTCTTGCAAACTATTGTGAAGTGCTTGAGGGATATATGCCCAGAATCAAGATTGCTTGTTTAATCTGATAACTTTTTAATAGCTACTCCTCTTTATTTTACCATCAGCAGTTTCCATATCCTTGCTTTGGAATTATCTAGATGACAAAGATCTTTTATATTTCTTTTCAGAGTTTAAAAATATTTCTATTTTAAAAATATAAATTTTGTTATATAACTTGTGAATTTCTAAATATCTTATAAATTTTAGAAGTGACTTTTTTCCTAAAATTGTATTCTCCAGGTAATTATTGCTTGTGTAGAAAAAAATGTTATTTTTTTGTAAGTCATTTTGTATTTAGGAAGTTTCTTAAAAAAAAACCCTAAGTTTATTGGTAATGAACATGTCACCTGCAAGTATTAACAATTTGATGCTTTATCCTCACACTTCTTGTGTATAAGGTTCTTGAGACATAGGCAGGGATCTCTATGTGAAGCAGTAATAGTAATCATAGCAACTTTTGTCATGTTCCAGCTGAAGGAAATGTCTAATTTTCCCATTAATTATAACTTTTACTATAGGTGTTGGTACATACATTTTGTCATACTCAGTAGCTTCTATTTCTTTTTGTTTCTAGTATGCTAAGATGCTTTACTCCTACTCTGTTAATATAGTAGATTACATTGACAGATCGATTTCTCAGATATTAACCTATTCCTACATTGCTGGAAGAGAAGTCATTTCGGTGACACTGCCAGGTAGGGGTCCTTTGGCATCATATCCTCTTACATATTATGCTGATGTATTTTTCAAAAATATGTATTTTTATTTCAATTTGTGTGTTTATAAAATTACTATTTTTCATCTACTTTTTATTAAGCCTTCAATTGGATGCCAGCTATATCTTGTATGTTACACCAGCATTGAGTCTTTTGAGTGAAAAGTGTGGTCTTCAAATAGTCCATGGTTTCCTCTGGTGGCCATGTTCGCAGCATTGCTCATGGCTATTAAATTATGGAAGCGACAAGGCCTCTGTTCACGTTTGTCCCCATCCTAAGGGTCAGTTGTCATTTCTGCCTGCCGTTTGGGAGCTGACTAGTACCCAGGTTTTAGGAGCTGGAATCAAACTACAAATGTGGATTGGGCGTCCATCCAGTTTCACCCCTGATCGCACACAGATTTGTTTAATTCATTAAGGAGGTTTTAAAAAATACTGGCTTTACTTGTGTATTGCTGATCTATTTTAGTCATATTGGCACAGTTATATACCAATTAGGACAATAAACAAACACTTGGCAAATTAAGTGTTTTAAGATCCCACCTGACTGTTATTGAAATAAGGACAATGTAACCATCTCTGACAATTGTTTTTGTTTTTTTCATTTGAGAAGATATCTAACTTTCAGGCATATTGTGCTCTTGAAGGAAGACAGGACTCGAAGGGTAAGACTCCAATTTGGAATGTGAGCAAAGAGTTGTAGATGCAAATTGCACAATACCTCATACCCACACCAAAGTACTATATTACAGAGGCAGTCAGAGTGGGTTTTATTCTGAAAATAGGTAAGGAAGGAAATAACAACTTAGGATACCTGAGATGAAGTAATTGGATTTTTCGATTTCTTCTCTCACCTAATTGGATGTGCAAATGATCTGTCTGCACACTGAGCTTATGCCCATGACTCTTCTTTCCCACATTTGTATGCTGTGAGCATGTGTGTGAGTAAGAATTTGCACCAAGTCATATAGCATTTACTTTCCTGCAGTGAGATCTTAGCTCCTTCAGAACAAAAAGAAAGAAAAAAGGCCTTATAATTGTAATGATTCTTGCAACACTGTCATGTAGTTTCGTGGTTGTTTCAGTTGACCTGTCATAAGAGCATGGATTGAGATGAGGTGCTGCCTATTTTTTTAAAAATTTTATTTTAAAGAGGGTAAAATTAAACAAAACAAAACAGAACAAAACAAAACAGATCAGATGAAAACAATGTAAGAGACACCGATTTCAAAGCAAGACAACAGGAGATCTTCACTGTCTATCATATTGTCTCTTGTTTTCTTCCAAATAGTTGTCCATGTATTCACACACAATGAATTCATGCAAAACAAAATAGTATTAAACTGATCAGAACAGGATGATGAACGCATTTTAGGTCTTCAAACTCAGACAATAGGGAAGTCAACAATGGCTGCCATAATGTCTCTCATTCTCTTCAAAATAGCTGTCCATACCTTCATGTATGTTGAAATTAAACAATGCAAAACAGACTAAAATCACTCTGAACAAAGAATAATACAGAGGACAGTATTGCTGAATTTCACAGCATAATGCTACAGAATCACCACTGGATACCATTGTGTCTCTTTTTCTTCAAAGTAGCTATTCATTTCATCATGCATTATATCATCAATTCTCATAAGCTGTTTAGGAGAAGTTCTATGCATATATCAGTCTCTACATATATACATATCCTTTCTGTATTACAGGGAAAAACAAAACAAAACACATTGCTAGAAAAATATGAAACAAAAAAGACACATAAATAACAATAGCAAAGAGCCCAAAACACTGACAATATAGGCCTTCAAAACAAGGGTATGAGGGTAACTAGGGTTTTTATTTTACATAATGATCTTCAAGAGTTCCTCAGATTACCATACAATAATATGCATAATTGTTCCAATCCTATGAATGTTAAATATTTTGTTCTAAGAGCTTACAGAATTTGTAGCACAATCATCTTAGCTATCCTAAGTGTGTTTATATAATTTTAGCAATTTTTTCTTTTCACTTCCTTTTTCTTTTTCCTCATTGTCTCTGAGATATTATTTTTTCCTCCTTAAGCAGATTCTTACCCTTTCACTGTATTTATTGAGTTTTTTGTATCTTATGTACTCTTACGATTTCTTACACTAGGGAGACTATGTGGTATTTACACATGTGAGTTTGATTTATTTCACTTATGAGTATGGTCTGGAGTTGCACTTATAAATATCTCAATGTGATCATTCTTTATAGCAGAGTAGTACCCCATCATATAAAAATACTACATCTTTTTATCCATTCCTCAGTTGATGGGCATTTAGATTGTTTCCAAAATCTGATATTACAAATTGTGCTGCTATAAACATGGGTGCACATATATCACTGTGGTATGATGCTTTCAGTTCTTCTGGGAATATGCCCAGAAGTGGAATAGCTGGGTCAAATGGCACTTCCAATCCCAGCTTTTTGAGAAATCTCCAGACTGACCTCCACAGTGGTTGCACCAGTCTACACTCCCACCAATAGTGCAGAAGAGTTCCTTTCCCCCCTGCAACCTTTCCAGAATTTGTTGTTGGTAGTTTTGTTGATCCTGGCCATTTTTTCTGGAGATGGAATCTCAGTGTTGTTTTAATTTGCATTTCCCTAATGACCAATGATGTTGAACATTTTTTCATGTATTTATTTGCCATTTGTATTCCTTCATCTGAGAACTGTGTATTCATCTCAGATGCCCATTTTTGGAATGGGTTTTTGAATTTTGGGGATCTGATTTTTAAAAATTCTTTGTATGTCCTTTGCTTGAGGGACAGTTCACTAAGATTTTTTCCCGATTTGTGGGTTTTCTTTTCACTATACTGGAGATTTCTTTCAACATGCAAAAAACTCTTTAATAGAACACGATCCCAGTTATTGATTCTGGGAAGTATTTCCTGTGCAGTTTGATACTTGTTCATGAACTCTCTACCTACCCCTATGTCTTCAACATTTCTACCTACTTTGTCTTCCAATAGATTTAGTGTTTCTGTTTTAATATTTAGATCTTTGATCCATTTAGATTTTAGTTTAGTACATGGTGATAGGCATGGGTCTAGTTTTAGTTTTTGGCATATGGAGAGCTAATTTTTCCAGCACCATTTATTAATGAGACTATATTCTTCCAGTGGACATGTTTGGCCCCTTTATCAAAGATAAGGTGGCTGAGTATGTTTGTAGTTGTGGTTGTATGTTTTAGTCTATTCCATTGATCTTCAGGTCTGTTTTTATTCCAGTAACATGTTGATTTTATTACAGTAGCTTTGTAGTATAACTTCAAGTTAGGGATTGTGATGCCTCCTGCCTTGCCTTTGCTGCTTAGAATTGCCTTTGCTATTCTAGGTCTCTTCTGGCTCCAGATAAATTTTAACAGTGATTTCTCTAGATCTATGAGGTATGTTAGTGGTATTTTGATTGGGGTTGCATTGAATCTGTAGAACAACTTTGGGAGAATGTCCATTTTCACAATGTTTGTTCTTCCTATCTGTGAAAAAGGGATGTCTTTCCATTTTCTGAGGTCCTCTTCAATTTCTTTTTTCAGGGTATTATAATTTTCCCTGAATAGATCTTTTACTTCTTTTGTTAGATTGATTCCTAAGTATTTCATTTTTTGGATGCTAGTGTGAAGGGTGTGGCTTCTCTTATTTCTCTCTCAGTGATTTTGTTGTTAGTGTATAGGAATGCCATTGATTTTTGAGTGTTGACTTTGTATCCAGGTACAGTACTGAATTTATTTATTTATTTGTACCAGGGATCGAATTCACAACCTCGTGCTTACCAGGCAGGCACTTAAGCCACTGAGCTAAATCCCCGGCCAGAATTTATTTATTATACCTAGGAGTCTTTCAGTGGAGTTTTGGGGGTCTTATATGTAGAGTATCATGTCATCTGCAAATAATGATAATTTAACTTATTTTCCTATCCTTACTCCTTTCATTTCTCTCTTGTCTAATTACTCTGGCTAGTATTTCCATAACTATATTGAATAGGAGTGGTAATAATATACATCCTTGTCTTGTGCCTGATTTTAGGGCAAAGGCTTTCAGTTTTTGGCCATTTAATATAATACTGGCTGTTGGTTTGTCATAGAGGTAAAGACCATCTATTCCAATTTTCTGTAAGGTTTTTATCATGAATAAGTGTTGGACCTTATCAAAAGCTTTTTATGCTATAGAAATGTGGTTTCATCTATAGAAATGTGGTTCTTATTTTTGGCTCTATTGATGTGGTGGATTACATTTATTGATTTGCATATGTTGAACCATCCCTGCATTCCTGGGATGAATCCCACTTGGTCATGGTGTATAATCTTGATGATTTACTGCATTCTGTTTGCCAAAATTATTGAGAATTTTTGCATCTATATTCATTAGGGAGATTGGCCTGTAGTTCTCTTTTTTGGTTAGGTCTTTCTCAGGTTTTGGTATTGGAGTAATATTTGCTTCTAGTAATGAGTTAGGGAGAATTGCTTCCCTTTCAATTTCATTGAAGAGTTTGAGGAGTGTTGAATTAAATCTTCTTTGAATTTCTTGTAGAATTCCTCAGTGAATCCATCTGGACCTGCACTTTTCTTTGTTGGTAAGGATTTAATTAAATTTTCAATTTCATTATTTGAAATAGGGTTATTCAGCAGCTTTACTTCTTATTGACCCAGCTTTGGTAATTCATGTTTCTAGGAATCTGTCCATTTCTTCTGTGTTATCAAGCCTATGAGAGTAGAAGTTTTCAAAATAGGTATTGATGATCTTCTGTATTTCCACAGGGTCTGTAGTGATTTCACCTTTTTCACTCCTTATTGCATGAATTTGAGTTGTTTCTTTCCTTTTTAAAATAAGGTTGGCTAGGGGGGCTTATCAATTTTATTTATTCTTTCAGTGAACCAACTCTTTCATTGTTTTTTTTTTTTTGTATTGTTTTCTTAGTCTCTATTGCATTGATTTCTGTTCTGACCTTCATAATTTCCTCCATTCTTTTGTCTTTGGGCTTGACTTGCTCTTCTTTTTCTAGATGTTTGACATGTAGCATCAGGTTGTTTATTTGTGCTCATTCTGTTTTCCTGATGTGGGAATTCACCACAATAAATTTTCCTCTGAGGACTGCTTTCATTGCATCCCACAAGTTCTGTTAAGATGTATTTATATTTTTGTTTGCTTATAGATATTGTTTAATTTCTTCTTTAATTTCCTCTATGACCCACTGATTGCTCAAGAGTGTATTATTCAATTTCGAAGTGTTTGTGGGGTTTTTAAAGTTTCTTTTGTCATTAATTTCTAGTTTCATGTCATTAATTTCTATTGGCACTATGACCCAATAATATGCATGGGATAATTTCAATTCTTTTGCATTTACTTAAGCATGTTATGTGGGCTAGTATATGGTCTATTTTAGAGAAGGTTCCATGTGCTTTTGAGAAGAAGGTATACTCTTATGTTGTTGGGTGGAACACTCTATATGTTTATTAAGTCCATTTGTTCACAAGTTGATTCAGTTCTGTTATTTCTTTGCTGATTTTCTGTCTAGTTGATCTGTGCCTTTGTGTCAATGGCATGTTAAGGTCTCATGTTATAACTGTGTTATTGCTTATTTGATTTTTCATTTTTGTTAATACTTGCCTTGTATAGCTGGGTGCTCTGGAATTTGGTGCATATATATTTAAGATTATTATCTTTTCCTCTTGAAGTTTTCCCCTAAGTAGTATGTAGTGACATTCTTTATCTCTTTGGATCATTCCTGGTTTGAAGTTCACATTGTCTGCAACATAATAGCTACCCCTGCTTTTTTTGGGATCCTGTGCATGGTGTATTGTTTTCCATCCTTGGACTTTCAGTCTATGAGTTTCCTTTAGGGTTAGATGGGTTTCTTGTATACAGCATATGGTTAGATGTTGTTTCTTGGTCCATTCTGCCAGTCTGTTTCTTTTAATTGGTGAACTGAGGCAATTTATATTATATTATAACTGATATATTTTGGTTTACTTTTGACATGTTATCTTTCTGCTGTTGATTCTTTACCTTTCAACTCTGCTTAATTGTTTGCCTTGCTTAGTGGTTTTTTCCTATGTCTGTCTAGAATATATTTCAGTAGTCTTTGCAGGGTTGGTTTAGTGGTCAGAAGTTCTTCAGCTTCTCTTTGTCATGGAAGTGCCTTATTTCTCCATCCATTTTGAAGGAAAGTTTTTCAGGGTACATCAGTCTGGGTTGGAAGTCATTTTCCTTTAGGATCTGAAATACTTTACTCCATGCTCTTCTTGACTTCATTGTTTGTGTTGAGAAGTCTGCTGTGATTGTGATATGCTTTCCTTTATAGGTGATCTGTCTCTTCTCTCTAGCAGCTTTTAACATTCTGGTTCTTATGTCAGATTTCTGGGATGTTGATTATTATATGTCTGGGTGTAGTTTTATTTTGGTTATGATTATGTGGACTTCTATATGCTTCACTGATCTGTGTGTCAGTTTCCATTCTCATGTTTGGGAAAGTTTCAGCTATTCTGTAAATAGCCTCTTGACATTATTTGTGTTGTCACCTTTTTTTTTGTTTATACCTATCAATCTTATGTTGTTTTTCTTTGCATCACCTTGCAGCTATTGAATTATTATTTCATGATTCCTTGTTATTTTTAAAAGATCTTTCCTTTCCTGTTCACTTACTGAAATCTTGTCTCAAGGTCTGAAATTGTATCTTCACTTTTGTTGAGGCAGTTTTGCCAACTTCCGATGGAATTTTTGATTTCCTATATATCTCTTTGAATCTGTTTCATGCATTCTGTTTGTTTCTTATATTGCTCATTCAGGATTTCCATCTTTTTGCATTATTCCTCTAATTTTTAAACTATGTCTTCTTTAGATGTGTTCAGCATTTCTTTTTTTATTTTTATTTTATTTTATTTAAAGAGAAAAAAAGCAAAACAGAAAAAGGGGTAGAAACAATACAGAATTTCAGAAAAAAAAGCAGTTAAGAGATCACTAGTTGATAAATTACATATTGTCTTCTTAGACCTAGTTGTTAAAGTTACAAAATTAAAGCATACAAAGTGGACATTCAAACAGTGAGACTACAAAGAAGTTCAATGATCCAGTAACAACTTAGCAACACGGTTATCAATCCTACACACTTAAACATACATGCAGTTATATCCTTTAGAGCACTTTCTTTTTCTCCTTTTGCTTTTTAAGTCCATTATCTGTTTAGTTATATCCCGTTTCAGTTTGCTCAGTACCTTACTGACCTGTTATGTTGTTGTTATTTACTTTTTAATCACCTTATATAATTCTGTTGCCTTGTTTTTGAGTTTCTCCTCATCCATGGATCAGCTTTGGTGGAGTTGGGAGATTTTTGGAGGTATTTTGTTACTTTCTTATCTACTTTTTTTTTTTGAAGGTAGCAAAATACAGCAGAACAAGACAGAACAAACCCATGTGACCACAGTGCAGTAAAACTACCACAGAACGTCAGAGCAGGTCACCAGGACATGAGCAATGGGCTCAGTAGTACAGCCCATTTTGTTCATATTAGCTGTTCCTTCAATCAGGTAGAGGAAAATGGAAGGAAATATTGAACTTTTAAAAACAGAATATTGAATAAAGCAGTACCATCAATCAAAACAGAGCAAAACAGTGATAAAAATATTTGCCTTCAAAGAAATGGTAGAAGGAAATCCCCCTTACTTGCCAGGCTGTATACATTCATCCTCCAAAAAGATACTCAGACTGCGGGTGTCAACTTGGTAAAGGGGTGAGGGGGTGGGGAGGGTGGATCAATGTCTGATTCTTAGCCCGCGCACCAGCAGGGCCCCAGCTACTTACCAGGGCAGCAAGTAGGCCACCTGTTCTCCCAGTGCCCAAAGTTCCAACATGATACAGAGCTCAGGAATCGCTGATATTCTCACCCCGGTGGGCCAGTGGCTTGCCAGGCCCCCAGCTGGTCACCAGGGTGGCGAGTAGGCTGCCTGTTCTCCCAGCGCCCAAAGTTCCAATATGATTCAGAGCTCAGGAATCGCTGATCCAGCATTTCTTTCACTATTTTTATCATTTCTTCTTTTACATGGGAGATTATTTCTGATCTGAGTTCTTTTATAGCTTCGTGGAGTTGTTTCTTTATTTCAGTTGTTATCATTTCAGGCATTTCAGGTGTGTGGCTTACATTTTCTTCTGTGTCCATGTCTCCTAGGCTTGCTTGGGTTGGGCTAAAAGTTTGAGATTGCATTTTGCTCTTTCATTTTGCCCTTTTCCTATATTTCCTTGTTTTGAGGGATGTTCCAAAGCTTCCCCTATGTGCTGGGAATCACCTGTCCCACTTTTGGCTCCTGGGGCAGACTGCACAGACTGCAGGCAACTGCTAGCCACTTGGAGGTCGCTGGTTGTGGTTCACTTAGGCCCGTGGGGACTTCCCATGTGTCCTCTGGTGATTTGGGATGCTGGGTGTGGTCTTACTGGGTAGGAGAAATGTCCCAAAGCTTCCCTCTGTTCTGGGATTCAACTCACACACGTTCGGCTCCCAGGACTCGAGGTGCTGCCTATTAAAGGGGTTGTCAGAGGAGCTTTCGCTGCGCATTGGTGTTTACAAGGCACTGGAAAGTTATATTTTTACATATAACTATATGACATTTTGCCTGTGTATGTTTCCTATGCCCAGCATTTCAGATGCCATGGTATCCTTTGAGCCACTGCCCCATACTGAGGTTGCTAAGGGTAGGCTGGACTCTGATCCTATGAAAAAAATCTCTCTGTAGTTCACAATTCTTTTAATGATTTGCATCTCAGTATCATTCCAGATTTTCACATGAGATGAACTAAACTACAAAATAAATTTTCCTTATAATCCTTGCTTATTCTTTCCTTTTCCACATTAAGTTTCTTGCCACTTTGGAAAGACCTAACCAAGCCCAGAGTGGAAGAGTGGAGGTATTCAGGAGTTTCTGAGGAGGTAATTTTGTACCTGGATTTTAGAGAGGTGCCTGCTTAGTATGGGAAGAGGGGAGAAGCACACTCCAGGCAGAGTGGATGGCAAGGTCAAAAGCTTAAAGGTGTGAGAGGAGGTGGCCCATTGGGGAAGCAAAAGCAATGGAGTGTGATGGAGGAATGGGATGGCTTAAATTGAAACCTGTATTTTCATTTCTATGACAGGCCATGACAGTACCTCAAGCTGTATGTCCCTGTACTCTCTGACCTTGAAGGTCTCTTGTCCTGTGAGTCTGCTTGGCTGGCTTCTCACTTTGGATTAACTTAGTGTAGGTTTAATCTTACCAGGAAAAAAATGCATCTAAACTTTGGGCATTTTTTAATACCTTGGATTAGAATCTTTCTTCTGTCTCTGCTTACTTAAGTAATCTATTGCAATAGTACTGTTAAATGGAACTAAAAAAGAAATAAATGCCTCTGTGATTCTCAGGTTACAGTTTGTTAGTTCTGCTTTGCAAAAACCCTCATGCTGCCTGTTTTCAGTTGCATTCCCAAAACATAGTTGTGGTGTTGGCTTCACCCCAGGAGAGAGTCATTGTAAGAGTTCAATAGGGGTAAAGTAGACAGTTCCTGGGAAAGAGTGATTAGAGAGAGAGAAACCAACATTTATTGAGCAGCTACTATGTGTCAGATGCTGGGATGGGCATTTCTTACATATTGTCTTTTAGTGTTTACTACAGTCTTCTAAAGGAAGCTGAGAACCAAAGGATCTGAAGCCATGGACCTGGTTGCAGTCAATTAATGATAAAGGCTTATACATTTTCATTTCGAAGTGCACACTCTTTGTGTTACATTCAGCTGGACAACAATGATGTGTATTTTCTAATTTGCCCCATATACATTTGGGAAATTGTACACATAGAAAAAAACTGTAGAAGCTTATTGAGAACCAGGATCTTCTCTTACTCATTTTGACTCCTAGATCCTTGCTTGAAATTTGTCACCTATTGGCTGGGAGTGATAGCTGTATGCTTGAGAGCAATGAGAAGAAAGGAAAGAGAAAGTGGAAAAGAGTGAGGAATGAATAACAAGGAAGAGAAAATGATAAAAGTAGAGAAAGAGAGGAGGGAGAGATAGACAGTAAAAGGGTAAGATCCAAGCAAGAGAGAGGCACCTGATTGAACCAAAACTACAGGTAATTAGGGAACCTAATTTTCTGTGCAGAGAAGAACAAAGCATGGCAAGTGCTTCTAGTTGGCTGTTGGCATTGACGTAAGAAGTCTGACTTCATCCTTCAGCTACAACCAGAAAGTCAGGATTCCTGCTTGTGCACAAGATGCTGTAGTGTAAGTCAGATCTACCCTTTTACCAAACGAAAAAATAGAAACAAAGCAAAACAAACAAATAAAATAAAAGATGAAAGAAAGAAAAAAAATAAAGAAAGAAAGAAAAAAAAAGATGAAAGAAAGAAAAAAACATACAACAGATATGAAATAAATCATGGTTTTCAAGATACAAAGTATCAAATAAATAGGGAAGAAAAGAATGGTCACTGAGACAAAGGAAAGAAACTAGGAGAATCATATAATTGCCTCCTACTTGCTGTCTAAAGAGACTTTCCACACAAGGAAATGTTTCCACCCAAGGGGGAATCTAGGTTATGCTGAGTTTTTATGAGTTAAGAGAGGGCAGGCAACTGGAGTTCAAAGAGCAGAGTATGGGAAAAAATAGAAGACGAACTGGAAACTGAGCAGTAAGATATGAAAAGGTCAAACTATGTTTACATAACTGTTTATTAGAATAGACTTCAAGATTATTCATAAAGAAACAAAAATATACAGCAGTTAGTGCAGCAAAATTCAGGGCATTTGACATGCACTATCAATTACTAGTCATGGAAATAAGCAGGAAAGTATGATGCATAAATGGGAAGAAAATCAATCCATAAAATCTGCTGCAGAAAAACACAGATGATAGGGTTACCATGACACATAAGCAGTTATTTTTAGTATATCACTTACGTTCAATAAGCTAGAAGAAAAAGTGGACATAAGAAGTAATGACAGAATGTATTAAAAGACCAATAGTGCATGAAATGCAAAATACATCGGATGGTACAACCGAGAGCTGGATACCAGAGAAGAAAACTTGTAAATGTAGCAATAGTAATTATCTGAAATAAAATAGGAAGAAAAAAGACTGAAAAAATTCAGTTAACTTTGGGATAACTTCAGTTAATATAATATGCATGTGTTTGGAGAAGAAAAATGGCCATAAATATAAGAGATATTGGAAGAGACAATCCCCTGAAATTTTCCAAATGTTATTAACTCTAAGGAGTTCTAAAAATCTCAAAAAAGCCAAAGCAAAGGAAGCATGAAAATATTATACCAAATTCCATCATTATCAGATTATTAAAAATCACTGATAATGAAAAAACTCTAAAAGCAGCTACCTAAACAGGACGTAATGGGCACAGAGAAAGACTGATGAGAATGACTGTAGACTTCCTATCAGAAGCAACACAAGTGAGAAGGGAGTAGAGAATACTTTTAAAGTATTAAAAGAAAACAAATACATGTCACCCCAGCAAAAAAATATTTTTCAAACCTGAAGATGAAAGGAGAGCATTCTTAGAAGCAGACTCTTAAAAGAATTCATCCCAACCAAGCTAGGTAGTGTGGTACACACCTGTAGTCCCAGCTACTTGGGAGGCTGAGACTGAAGGATTATCTGATCCATAGAATTTGAAGTCAACCTGGTGAACAGAGTGACACCCTGTTCTCAAAAGAAAAAGGAAGAGGAAGGGAAGATAAATTAAGGAGAAAAATGAGAAGGAGGATAAGAAGGAGGAAGGGGGAGAGGGAAGAAAAGGAGTAGGAGAAAGAGAAGGATAAGGAAGAGAAGAGGAATTTTTAATCTATAGCAGAGCTTCATTACAAAGTGTTTTAACAATAACTTTAATGGAGAAGGAAGTGACATAGTGCTCAGTAAAAGTTTGGATATATTCAAGAGAATGAGGAAGCCCCAGAAATTTTAATTATGTAGGTAAATATAAAAGAAATTCATTTTCTTTTTGAAATATCATGAAAAGATATTTGATTTGCAAACAAAAATAATGTCAATATATTGTGAATTTTATAACATCTATGGAAGTAAATATGACAACAACAGTATGAGTGGAGAAATGGATATATGTTGTTTTAAATTCTTATAAGTGAAGTGACAGAATACAGAAATATATACTATACTGGCACTAATTTTTGAAAAGGTGTAAATATCTCAAATGCCTATCAGCCAAGGAATGAATTACAACTGTGATATTTTTATACAATGAAGTACTGCTCAGCCATAGAGGGATACATTTGAGAATTTTATAGGTAAATGGATGCAACTTGAGACCATATTTATAAGTGAAATAAATCAAACTCACACATGTAAACATTGTGTTGTCTCCCTTGTGTAAGAAAATGAAAGTGTAAATAAGATCTAAAATGTACAATAGATATGAAGTGGGAAGAAATTGTTGAAAAGTTAAAAAAAAACTAGGATGGGTGAAGGGGGAAGGGGCAGTAGGGAAAAGGGAAAAATAGAAGTCAGCTACACTATTAGTGTGTCTTTGTTCGTTAACAAGGGAGGTTTTTGCTAATATCAGTTAGAGAAATTTTTCTGCCCCTATCTTGTTCCTGAATGACTACATTAAAGATAACAACATGTAATGTATTAACTATTGTTCTTCTCCTGTTACTTTGTTATTAAATTTGGTTTTATCGTTTTTTCCATAAAATTAAAAAAAAATTCAAAAATGTGCCATGATTAAAATAGACAACATAAATTTAAGAGCCAAAATAAATCAAAAGAGATAAACAGCTATTTTGTATCGAAAAATTGGTTAATTCATTAAAAAGACCACATTTCTGACTATGTATGTTTCTAAGAGCAAAGCTTTAAAATGCATAAAGGTGAGGCTATCAGAGGGCTGTTTTCTTGGGCTCTGGGAGAATTTTCCTTGGAGTACAATGCAGAGCAGTGCACCTGGGCCTTCTTGAGGACATCGTGAGAAACAGCTCCTTGGACTTCACTGATGTATTTCTTATAGGGAAGCTGAGAAGAATTACCCAACACACTGCTGCTGCTTTTAGGGAGAACCTGAAGATTACGTTCCCTCTGGCATCAGTATCAGAACATCCATGTGCTTTTAACATGAACCAACGTTTGGTGAATGTATGCTATCTTTTTAAAGAAACCACTTGAGTACTTTATGAGTATTTTCTTTCCAATTGCAAAGATGCCCATTCTATGGGTCGTTTTCCACACTATCATTCTTGTGAACTTTGAGACTCATTAATCATGTGAATTTTACTGTGTATGCTCTGCAAACTATATTCACTCTTTACCCCAAATTTTCATATTTGCCCTTTGTTTGCAACATTGGTTTTATTAATTTAAAATTATTTCTTCTATATATACTGGATGCATCATTGTAAGCTTCTTTGAAGTATTCTTTAAACTTTAAGGCAGGATGTGAATCAATATATAAGTAAGAAACAATGCTTTATTAGCTTGTTAAAAGAAGACACAAATTTCATCAGTAAAAGACCAACATCATCTCTCCTGGGCAGTTGTGTATTTACTAAGGATACCAATTTGTAACAGTAAATTGAGTGACATATTTGTGATCTCATTCTTATATCCATTAGAAGGGTATAAGACTAAAGCAGAGCTTTTGAAAATACTTTGTCTTCATAGAAGATGTTGACCCCTAGGAGAAGTTCCAATTATGGGAACTTCTGGAGCCTTTGGAACAGCCGTATTCACTGGGGATCATTTGGACTGCCTGCATGGCATCAAAATCCATCACATAAGGGGGATCTGAAGGTTGTCAGACCATTGTCCCTAAGATCAGTCAAGGTCAATGTAAGGGAATCTAGAACTCAGAACTCCCAGATAAGAATTGAGATCAAAGATATGGTAAAAGGTGGGATTTTTGGAAAAACAGTAAGTCATAAAAAGTCACTTAAGCTGGAAAATGAAGGGAACTGATTTAGATAATGGGCTACAGAATAAATATAAGTACTGGTAGTTTTTGTTTGTTCATTACTCATGTAGGGTAGAGGGTATATGATGGGAGAAATAGGGTTGGGAGGGTATATGTAGTGGGGTGGGAATAGAAATTTACTGCGTTAATGTGCAGAGTCAAGCAAATAACAAAGCAATCCATCAACATAGTCTGTTGGACCCCAAGACTGCCAAAAGCTACAGAAGAGAGTTTTCAGATTGGACAGAACTATTGGCAGGGTCTTTGTACTTCAGTCTCTCTTCTTGTAGTGTGGGAGTGAGAATGCCAGTTCTCTTTCTTCACAGCCTATAAGGACAAACAAACTCAATGAGAGGACATGTTTGCACTACTGAATATTGAAGGAACTTTATTGGCAGCCAGCCAATAAAGTTAGGAGGGCAGGTAGAGTCTGATATTCTTTGGTGGTGGGGTGTGGGGAGACTAGCCCGAGGAGTTACTGAAATGAGTGAAATAACCACACCGAGCTCCTGGCATGCATGGTTAAAGGTTAGGGAAGATCTGTATGGCAACAGGAAACAGAATTAGAAAGAAAGCTACTCTGAGACATGTTTGCTCCAATCATTGTGTTCCTCATGCCTGGTGAAGCAGTCCCTCTAGGCCTCTTAGAATTTAACCACCTACCAGTCTAATTATTTAAATAGAAGATGACCAAAAATCATATTTTTTTTCTTTTTTTGGCAGGGGGAGGTACTGGAAATTGAACTCATGACCTCATGCTTACCAGACAGGCACCATGCCACTGAGCTATATCCCTAGCTCTCATTAATTTTTATAAGATAACAGGAAATATAAAAACAACAATTTTATCAAATTTATTCAATACAGAATCAATTGGTTGAAATGCCACCTTCCCAAATAACATTCCAGGTAGTCAGTGTGTTAACAAATATGCTGCCTGAGTGATGCTCCAGGAAAACTGTTATATGGTTAAACTGAACTTCAACTCTGAGTAATTTTTCATCCTCTGTGCCACCAAGGTCATACACTGCAACAGTAGAGAACATTGTTGTTGACTTTTTGTAGTCAGACATCTTGACTGAAGACACCTGGAAAGACAGAAAGTAGATGCAAAATCTCTAAGTATGCCCCATATCACTGTGTGTGGAGGAGCTGTAAAGCTGGCAAGGGCTGCCTTTCAGAGACTGCTGTGCTGCCTGAGTTAGGAGCAGGTAGAGGAAAGTGGAGAAGGCGGGACTGGTGGAATGTGTTGCTTAAACCTCCCTGTGGTTCCTCCTGCAGAGCACTATGGCTTGCATTTTCATCTTGCTTCTCCTTTATTGGCCTGGTTTCACAGGATAAAATCTGGTTGATTAACATTTTTATCTCTTTGTTTTTGAACCCTTCTCTTCTAGTTATTACTAAAATGCATAATGTTATTTTAAAATGCAGTCACCCCAGTCTGCTTCACATATTGTATACATATATTGGAATATAATAATGTACTTCACAAATATGTATAATTATTACATGTTAATAAAACGTTTGAAAAATACTTAGAGATGGAAAAGCTAACTGCCTTGATTGGATCATTGCCCATTGTTATGTGTGTCAAATGTTCAAAATGTGCTCCTAAATATAAACAATTTAAATAATAATTTTCAGAAGGTGTCACTAGAATGAAAAGTCCCAAAGCTTACTTTTAAAACAGAGGGAGAAAAAGGACAAACACATTGTGACAGAGAAGGAATGCTTCCAAAGAGCCACAGGGCACAGGCAGGCTATGAAATCCTGTACTTTTAGCCCAACCTCTTGCTGTCCACACATGCCTGCGAATTCCACCATGTCAGTGGGTGTCTTTGTGGTGCTCGAAGTTTGGCAATGAGGTAGTGTCAGCCATGTGTCAGAGCAGAGTAGGAATAGGTTATGCCTAAATTGTTTATTCATTAATTCTACATGTAATTATTGGGACCTCATAGGTGCCAGACATTGTGCTAAAGATAAAAGACTGAACTCAGAAGCACCCCTCCAACAGGAGTTGAAGTAGGAGATTAGCAACTCTGGACCACTTCTTGTAGATACCTCATGATAATTTCTGCTTTAGGTGTAGCTTCTCAAGTAGTTTTCAGCTTACTTATTTTCATGGTCTTGTAAGCTACAAATTATCCTGCAGAACACAAAAGTTTCATACCAGTGGGAAGAATTGTTTATTACATTATGAAGATCATGGAAGTAGTCTACCAGCCAGTGGGTCACATTATCTATGGATCAGATCTTTGTCAGAAACCTTTGTTTGGCTGAGACAGTGTTTAATTATTATTATTATTATTATTATTGGGCTGGGGATTTAGCTCAGTGGCATAAACACCTGCCTGGCAAGTGCGAGGTCATGAGTTCAATCCCTGGTACCGTTAAAAAAAATTATTATTATTATTATTTTTTTTAGACAGGATTGCTTGCCAGGCAGGTGCTTACACCACTGAGTTAAATCCCCAGCCCTAATTATTGTGGTTTTATTCAAAGGTCTTCACTTAGACTATGTACTCCATGATTTTCCATAAGCCTACTGTGACAAAACTAACAATGTCTGTTTATTAACCTTTTCTAATTTCATTTTATATATATTTGTATTTATGATTTTGGCCAATATCTTCCAGAAAATAGGATTGAGACAAATAAAAATACATTAAAACTATAAACTGATAAATGGGGGACTCAAATGATTTAACAAATGTCTCTTAAGTCTCTATGTGTGTCAGTGTATGTATTGTAAGTACAATAGGGACTTGGAGAATCCAAATGGGCAAATACAAAAGTAGCGTAGAGAAAAGGGCTATTACCACTTTACTGGACATCTACAGAATGTTTTGTAAGGATGTTAATGAGTCTGGGATTTATTGTGTACCTACGGTCTGCTCTATAGCATATTCTATAGGTTTTCACAGAGTTTTATGGAGAAAAGTGACAAGAACAAAGTAAAAAGATAATGGTCCACTCAGTGGGAGAATTAAAGAAATTCAAGGCAGAGTTAAGGACAGGGTTATACATTAGAAAGTTTTCTTTTGAATAAAGCAGAGTGAAAATGAAGACAGAGAGCCTTCGGTGGGGGCTTGTGGGAGGGCAGAGTGGACATGGGTAACATCTCTAAGTTGTAAGGAGCAGAGCAAGTTCTCAGGCTGTGAAAATAGGCAGGAATTGTTATTTGGAGCCTGAGATAGAACACTGGGTGGGGCTCAAGTTCTTGGCAACCACGCAGAGGAGTGTGGAACTTTTTCAGTTTTTCTCCCCAGGCCCAATATCTGGTAGTACTGGATATTTTTGTGTAATCCCAGGGTCCCATTTGATTTCTATCTCTCATGGCTTCAGGGTCTAGATACAAATGCAGCCAGTGAGATTGGTGGGATGGGAGAGAGAGAGAGAGAGAGAGAGAGAGAGAGAGAGAGAGAGAGAGAGAGCAAGAGAAACAGAGAAAGAGAGAAAGAGAGAGACAGAAACACACACGCAGAGGAGTGAGTGGTCTGGGGAGTGGTTGGTGATATACTTTGGCCACCTTGAGTTGTGTTGTGATGCTAAAAGAGTGGGAAGAAGCAAAAGGTCCTCTTGTGGACATTCAACTAGATGTAATGTGTATCCCTGAAACACTGACCAGGCTCATGTGAATCTCCTTTGCAAACCTGAGTAGATTTTAAACAATCTCACAGGGTGATTTGTACTTTGCCAAACCCAGTGACATTTCTGTTGGTGTGGGGACCCCCTCCCCCATGGAGATGCCTGAGGCAAGGTGAGCTGGGCACCCCAACTCAGCCTCTGAGCCTGAGTTCCTGGTGATGGATCATAGGTGTGTCGGGCTGCAAGGGCAAGGCCAGACACTCCATTAGCTATGGGCTCTGAGTAGTAACAGGGTCCTTTGACTACAACTGGGTCTTATTTTCAATGCCATATATTTTGACACACTTCTTAGAAGTACATTAGCTTCATTATGGTTGTATATGCATCTAGACCCTTTTGTTTAATATACTAGGGTACAACATAGTAGTAATTTTAGAATATGCATAATTTACTCCCTGGCTTTTTAAAAGCATTGAGCATTACTTGAGTTACTTTACATCAATGTTTTCAAACTGTCATATTGCACCACAAGCCTGCATGGAATAGGTTCACTGTGGTGAGACAACTATTTTTCTTCTCTTGACTGTTTAAGCTCATTAGCTGCAAATAGAGTAGTGATCCCATATGCTTATGTCACCCAGTGACACTCTAACTACCTAGGTATGTGTAAGTGTACTCTGATATTTGCATAAGGACAAATGTAACATTTCTCAGATCATATCTTTGTCATTGATTGATACATGATTGTACTATTTTTTAAATGCAACATAGGTATGATACATTTTAATTTATGAATGAAGCACCATAAATAATGAACAATAATTCAAAGTAGTACAACTGTAAAAATATATTAAAATAAAAGGTATTTAAAACATAGGACTTATTTATGGAATTTTCCATTCAATATTTTGGACGGGGATTAACTAATCATGGGTGACTGCAAATGCAGACTGAAATTTCAGATAAAGAAGGGACCACTGTACTCACAGAGTTCATGAGAAAGAACCACTCACCTCATGCTAGTGTTATTAGTGGCTTCTTCCTTGGTGGTCTTTTGTTCCTTTACACTGGAAGAGGGCTTGATACTGGTTTTAGCCATAGCAGTGTGTAATCGCTGTGGTCCAATAACCTGTCCCTGCAGTTGGATCATGTGTTCATATCCTTCTCATATTCATTCTCACTGTTATCTGACTCATGAGAGTTGTGTCACTTTGACCTGATTTAATGACAAAGTCTGCTGCTCTGATGGTCTTTCAACATGTTTCACATGACAGGCAACTTGTAAAAGAATTAGGCCTAAGCTAACTCATTTTTAACTCTGGGAAATATCCATCTTTTTCTTTTCTTTTCTTTTCTTTTCTTTTCTTTTCTTTTCTTTTCTTTTCTTTTCTTTTCTTTTCTTTTTTTTTTTTTTTTTAAAGAAAATGATTCCTAAAGGCTTTTGAGTGGGAGGACAGGGACACACATTCAGGATTCTTAATTTAAATACAATATTCTATTGTAGTTTGGATGACTTAGGTTTTCTTCCCCCCCCCCCCCCGCAGTGTGATTGCTGACAAAAAATACCTGGTGCCCCAAATGTAAGAAGGAAAGGTTTATTTAGCTTACGGTTTTTGGAGGTTTCAGTCCATGCTCAGCTGGCTCCATGGCAGGGTGGCATGGCTAAGGAGCAACGGTTCATGGTGGCTTCAAGTGACAAGACTGAAAAGAGCAAAAGGGGAAAGTCACATCTCATTCCCTCTGTTATACTGTATGCCGGCTACCTGGGCAAGTGCAGCACTCGCACCAGCAATTCTAGTGCTAGACAATGAACCAATCACAAACACTTCATTCAGCGGCCTCCATGTCAGCTTGAAGCTTTGGGGGAACATTTAAACACAAACCACAATACCCAGTAATGAGGACTGATACTGGGCCTTTACACTGAGCTACATCCCTAGATACTTTTTAATTTTTGAGACAGGGTATTGCTAAGTCTCTAAGTTTCTCAGGATGCATTCAAATTTGTGTTCTTTTTGCTTCAGACTCTCAGAGAACTGGGGTTACAGGGTTTAAAAATAATACCTGGCTTGGCTACTTAGTTGTAATAGCCTTAATGCACAGGAAATGATATTTATCACAGCAGAGGTGTGACATTAGCTTTGCTACAGGTGAGCATCTTGAGGCTAAGCCAGGGTCTGGGTTCCTTGCCTAAGGTCATGCACGGAATTAGAACTTCCATATTTTTAAACCCAGTACCTGTTTTTCTCTCTACTTATGTGAGTAAGTCTTTTCTAAAAGATTATCTCTTGGAAAGTGTGGCTACTGGGTGATTTTCAGTTTCAGTGGCTGCCCTTGAGGCCTGAGTCTTTGGTGAGGCCTTCAGAGAAGCCTGAGTTCTACTTGGACAGTGGCTCAGAATACAGTGCACTGGATCTAAAATACATCTCCTGGGGCTCTGGTGGTACACAACAAGGTCCCAGTGTAGCCCAGCTGGTGCCTGGTGAAATCTAGTTCCGTTTTTGCTACAGTGAACACAGATACATGGAAAAAGCCCTTCACCTGGTTGCTATCATTTTTGCTACCTGTAAACTCAAAGCAATAGACAGACTGTAGAATCTTCAAGCTTCTCTCCTGTTTAGAGATCATTTGTAGCATTTGGGCCAGTGCCTCTCACGGCTACAGAACAACCACTCTCTGTATATAACACTGGCATTTTTCTTTACTACTTGGCTTCTTTTTTTGTGATCTCAGTCGTCTGATGTCAGGACTGGCCTTTCTTTAAGAGCGGCAGCTCAGATCTGTGAATGTGGTACTTGTTCAGTGAGTCCCAATGATGAGAGATTTATATTTTAAATCCATTGCCCATTCTATTAAAAAATACAAAGATGTCAGACATCCCCACATAAAACACGACGAGTCAATTAACTGTCCAAAAGTACTTCACAAACTCATTCTCGTGTGACCGCAAAGCACAGAATGGAACTGCCATTGCATCTACAAAGCGCTAGCTGACACCAGGCATATTTGAACACCGTGAGATATGGTATCACCGGGGACACACAGTGAGTTTAGATAATAATGAGTGGCATAGCCCATAAAATACCATTACACAGTGTTCAGGGTCTAAGAATGATGACATAATTATTAGGAGACTGGGAGATTAAGATATAATTTTAAAAAAACATGACAGGGGAGGGTGTAATTGGGGAGACAAAATACATAAGAAGTTTGTAATTTACATGTCAAAATACCTTTTTTATGTTTTGATTGGATTAGACGCTGCCTTTCCACTCCATTTATCCTGGCTTCAATTAGATGCAGCCAAAATGACATCTTACGTTCATATTCTTGACACCCACTGCTCATGGGCACTTTCTAATTCTAACCGACAGGAAGGGGGAAAGGGAAATTCCATTTCGCCTCTGTCACGCACTTTTTACTTAACCCTTAATTTGTTTCTAAATGAGCCTGTCACTGTGGTTCACAGGGTTCCTGCACAGGCTGCTGCAGCCTGGTCTTGGTGGAAACCCCGCCTTGACTTGATGTGCTCTGACTGATCCCTGCAGGCTTGGTGGGAGCCTCAGAAACCGAACAGGAGAACTGTAGATTCCTTCTAGAATAGGATGGGCCAGAGACATGTGTTGATGAGCCGTGCTACATTCTCATACTATCGTACTAACGAAACCTGAGAATGTAAGGTAGCAAACATGCTTCACCGTAGGTCAGCTTCACTGACCTGAAGGATGTCAGGTAGGTGGTGAAACACATTTTCCTGAATGTGTCTTGAATTTGTCTCTGGAAGAGATTAGCATTTGAATCAAAGAAATAAAGTAAATCTATCTGCAGCTGTGTAGTTGGGCACCATCTAATACATTTAGGGGCTAAGTAGGGAAGAAGGCAGAGAATTGAAATTTTCAGCTTCTGCTTGAGATGGGACATCCATGGTTGATAGCCTTTGGACACTGGAATGCATGGTTCTTAGGTCTTTGGACTTAGACTAAATTACACCACTAACTTTCTTGGGCTTCCAGCTTGGAAATGGTATATGGTGGGACTCTAGAATCCATAATCATGTGAGCTGATTCTGATGATAAATCTTTTAAATAATCTCTCTATACTATTGGTTGTATCTCTGGAGAATCTCACATAATAACACTCCCTTTATTACCCTCTGTTCCTTTCCTACTAGGTTTTACCTGGAGGCATGCTGCATACACTCAGTCTGGGAGAATGCTGGAGTTTTTGTCCCTCCCAACTTCTTTTGTGGATCTGCCATTCCAAGGACCATCTGAAAAATCATCAAATCACAGTGAAATGTTTAGGTCAGTGACAGTGAACCTATGGCATGTGTGCTACGGTGGGTTCTTTTTTAAAAAAAATCACTGAAAGCTCTAAAAGTTTGCCATCACTTAATTAAAAGGTTTGGTTTAATTATTTTTAACTGCTGAGAGTTATGTATCTAACAAGCAGAAGGAATTGAAAACCTATTTGGCAAGTATCATTACTTGCAAGATGCATGCTATTATTATTTTATCACCTGTTTGGTTAGATACATTGCATGCAGAGACACCACTACATCCAGATACATCTCAGAATATGTATTAGCAATCAGTATTCCATGAAGATTTTATATATTTTCAATGACTAGTGAACATGGGTCTACTACTAATCAGGGGTCTGGCTGCAGTTTTAAAGAGTGAGACTTAGCTTAAGCCTCAGGCCTTACAAATGCCACCTGATAGAAAAGTCATTTCAAGGGAACTACCTCTAAAATTTCCCTTGACTGCTATTATTGCTCCTGTGTACTGATATATTATCAGCAGTTTTAAACGACATCACTCATTTGGGCATTGAGTGGATGATTTGAGAAAGCTCTTAATTAAGAGGACTGAAATAAACAGACCTTTGAGAGAGATTGTTCAAAACCCTGAGATGGCAGCAGAGTGAAGCTGTACAACCTGGGTTTGAATCCTCTTTGTACCTTACTAATTGTGCTCCCTTGGACTAATTATGTCCTTCTCAAACCTCAGGTTCTTTATTTGAGCACCGAGGATAATAGTGATACCTATTCAAATACTGTTTAAATGAGAAATAAAGTATGTTCAGTGCTTGTCACAGAACTTTGTATAGTGGGGTACAGTCTCCCCTCAGGATTTTCCATAGTAACACAGGGGATTGGTTCCAGGAACCTAATGAATATCAGATCTCTTATATAAAGTAGCATAGTGTTTGCATGTAACCTATACATATCCTTCCTTGTATTTTCAATCATCTCTAGATGGCTTATAAAACCTAGTAAAATGTAAACACTATGCATATCCTTGTTGTATTGTATTGTTCAAGGAGTAATAAAAGAGTCTGTACATGTTCAGTGCAAACACAAAGTTTTGCATGATTTCTCTCCAAGGTTGGTTGAATCTGTGGATACAGAGGACCAGTTGGATCTGGGAAAAGGGAGCTGTTCCTTGTGATTTGGTTTTCAGCTGCATTTCTTAACTGTTCTTGCTGAGCTGTCTGTTCATTATACAGTCTTATATTGGACACTGGCTTCATCTCTAGGCACAAAGGACAGATTCTGCAAGGTGGCCATTGTTTTTTCAGTTAGAACTTTGTTCATATGCCCATGAGCTCAATCTTTTCAATCTTTATGAACTCTAATTCTGCCAGGAGAGCAGATCATTACCCATGTCACTGTGACAACCTAAATAGATTCTATCAGTTGAAGAAATTACAACGTTGTACTAAGCCAGGTTTTGGAAACTTCTGTGCCTGCTGGAGGAAGACTTCTCATTTTCTCTTAGATATTTCTACAGAATAATTTACAGAAGTCTTACTTTGATATTATTGCCTTCTGAAATGTTAACAAAGTGGATTACTATATTCTGGCTAAGTGCCCTTGCTGGTTTCAAAAACCAGGTCATGTTTAGAAGTAAAATCAGTCTTGCTTGTTCTTGCATCCAGGTGAGGATACCAAGACTTAGGGTTACTGGTTCACATGATTTTTGAAGTCCTAGAGTTGGAATTGAATTCAGATACAAAAACCCAGCATCGTAGGCAATCTCCTCTATTTTCCATCCTCCAATACACAATTTTCTAAAAAGGCTGCATATTAAGTCACTGTGCATTGACCCTGGCAGGTGACAGTGTTATAAAAAGGCAGTAGAAGAGAAAAGTTCATCAAGATTTTCCAGAGTAACATAACAAATAGACAATATACTTCTGCCTTTACCTCCATTCAGCCACCCATGTGTCCATCCATCTGTTTGTATGTCCACCTGTCCACCCATCTATCTGTAGAAACAGATTCATTTTAAAGAATTGGTTCATATAAGCCAGATGGAAGTTTGGGAAGAGTTAATGTTGCATTATACCTATACTTTAAACTGGGAATATCACCTAGAAAAGGCACGGCTTCTTCCCTCACAGAGCTCATATTTTGATAAATATGTAAAGGCACATAAACATATAGTTAGTATGGACATAATTATTTAGCTTTGCATTTTGAAACTTGTAACATATTTATTCATATACTCAGTATTTTAGTCCACATTATTTTACATAGTTTATTAGTTTTTAGGCTTAAAATAAGCTTTCCATCTCACCAAGTTCTAATAAACATAAATGGGTAAAATATGATCATCCCATTATTTGAGGGGTGTGTATGTGTGTGTGTGTGTGTTTGTGTGCATATTTGTGTGTGTCAGCCTAAGGATCACTAAGAGTTGCTAAATTTTGATATTCATAAGTTAAAATCAACTTGTTATGAGATTTTTTGAAGCCTCTAATTTACTAATAAGTCTGGTGTTAAGAAGGATATGGTAGATACCTAAGATCTATCACAGAAAGGTTTCCATGTGCTATTGATAAGGGAATAAGGGGAAAATGCTGCAGATAGATATGTAAGATACATTCTTACTTATGAAAAAAATTCCTAAACCAATCACACCATGTAAATGTGCATTCGTTTATGTATGTATGTATAGAGAAAAATTCTATCATTAAGACGTCAAATTGAAGAAGGTCAAAGAACACTTAATTTTCACACTGTACATTTTTTCCTAGGCTGGATTTTAAAATGAACTAGTATTTCCAAATTACTTTTCAGTGGTAGATTTCTAACATGTAATACTAGCCCTGTTGCCTAGTCTCATAAAGTTGAAACTTCTCTAATTTGGAATAAACTTGCATTATATGTGTTATGTTGAGTTCAAGTTGTTGTACAGTACATGTTATTTTTACTTTTAATTACAATTTTATTTTAATTGTGTTGGCTCTGTCAGTTTAGCTTGTTTAACCTCATAATGTATGGTGTTGTGTGCTTGTCATGAAAGCATCTTGGGCTATAATTTTTCAATGACCCATCCTCAATCGTGCTGTGTTTTTAACTGGAAATAATCTGTATCTCAACTGCTGAAGCAGATGTGTATATAATATATTATATTCTGTCGGATATTTTATGTAATCCTATTGTACTAATTTCCACCAGCAAATATCATCAGTCATGTCAGGAGGTACATGGTACAAGAAGGTACATTGCTATTTGGTCACTTAGTGGTTCTCAAATGTCTTTGAATCTGCTCAGTGACCTTCCATGTGTTGGGGTTCTTCTTTGTAGATCCATTGATATTTCTCCTAGGATTGATTTTTTGAGGATAATTTTTACCTATTGATTTTGAAGATAATTTTTGCCTATTGATTAAGAACTGAAATCCTAGCCAGAATGTCAAGGTATTATGTCAAAGCAGCTTTAAAAAATTTCTGAAGAAAATTATTTTTGTTTAAAAAGACTTAATTTTGTCACTTAGTTGTGTCTAATTCAGTAAGACTGTGCAAATTCATTTTCTATTTTAAGTTGTTCTCTTACCTTTGTGTGTGCATACACATGTCCACATTTAAATACGTATGCACAACCATCTCAAGATGAAGGGTTTAGTACGCCAGGAGACTTATTTGAATGCTAATTCTCCCCTCTACTCTGTGGTATTGATAGAACACCCTCTTATCCTCTACCCTTCTCTAGAACTATTCTTGTTCCTTGCATCTCATCAAGCATTAAGGAATTTAACCATTTTTATTGCATTTATCAGTCATTTGTGTTTCTTTGTGATATTGCTTATATCACTGTTGTATATTTGTTTTTCCTTTTTCTGCTTTATAGGTAAGATCTATTTTTTTTGGTCAGAAACCCCTTTTTGATCAAACCTATTACATATACTGTTGCTTATTTTACTTGGTGCAAAAGTTTAGGAACTTTTCAATAAAATATTTCAAAAACTATAAGAGTACAGAGAAAAATGCAGTGCATCCCTCTGTGGCCATCCCAGCTTTTAGGACTGTGCACTGACAGTCAGCCCTGCTCACCTTACACGATCACCTTCCCATGCTACCTGCCTGAGTTATTTTGAAGCAAGCCCTGCATACAAGCCCATTTCTTTCTTCTGGCATGTTTGAGGTGTGTCTCTAAAAAGCAAACCTTTTTTTTAAAGAAACATAATTTTCGCATCATTATCTCACCTATATGTGACAGTATTTCCAGCTACCCTGCGTCTAGATGTCTCAGATGGTTTCATAAGTATTTTACAGTGTCTTTGAATTATGATTTATATTATACCTTGTTGCAATCAGTGTTATGGTTTTAATTCTCTTTTACTCTGAAGACCACCTATTTCTTGTCTTATAGTTAATTGGTGAAAAATGACATGCTTTTCATATTTAGTCATCTCTGTTAAATGCCTTTGCCATAGATAGTGAATACATTCATTGTGGAGAATTGGTACAAATACATATTCCATCTTGATCCTTTTTGCTTTTCTTTCCCTTCCTCTCCTCTTGTCTTTCCTTCATTTCCATATTCCTGCCTCATCTCTGCAGAGTCTATCTCCCTGTTTGCTATCTCTCTTCTTATAGCCATTATGTGAGAAATGACATTTTTGGGGGTAGAACATTATACAACCTGGGTCAGTCTAGATTCTTCTCATTGCATCCTCAAGCTATCCTTCATCTGTGGTCCTGGCTGTCTTTCTTGTAGATTCGTAGATTTCAATGGTCAGTGAGATTTAGATTTATGTGTTTTTGCAAAGGCTGATTCACAGGTCATGTGGTGCCTTTTCCAGAAGCCCTGCTGTCTGAATAGTTTATCTTCTGAAATGTTCCACTTGCTTTTGGTCCATTCCTTTGCCTTTATTGCTTTGGGAACATAAAATGTTGATATTTCATTCTGTCATTCCTCTTTATTTTGAGCTAGAATACATCTATAGGGAAAATTTTTTTATTAGTTACTTGTTTATCTAATGATTACAATTTTATTGGAAATGCAAGAGATGTATGTGATCTCTTTATTTCCCTATGTTAAAAACAATGATTTAATTGCTTGTCATTCTCAAAAATTTACCAATGCGTTTTTATTAAAAAAACTTGGATGTCATTATGAATGCATGAATTTAATTATATTTTAATTATGTTTATTTATTGCAATTATTATTCCTATTGCTATATAGATATGACAGATTACCTAGCAGCCTTCTAATCTGTAAATCGAGGTTATTTACAACATACACTGGAATCCAAAGTGGCACTGAAGAATGCTCCAAATAATAGCATGCACTTTTACTTTTTATCTCAGCATTAAAATTGTAACTCAAAAATAATGGAAAACGTTTAATTTCATGAAAGAACTCCACATATCAGGATGTAGGAGTTGTTTCTTTCTCTTTTTAAAATGTTTTCTAAAAGTACTTGAATGCAGCAACATACATGTAAATGCTGGTATTCATTTGGGTCCCCAACTAAACAATAATAACTTGGCTTCAAAATTCTTTTTCACATTTTATCTCACTTTAAAAATACAGCCCCTGAAGAAACCAGCCTGCCTCCCTGGTAAGCAGCTGTGGCTCGGGCAAGCAGCAGCTGCACCAGGGGGAGAAAGGACAGTCAGCGTTTCCCAAGATCCACGCCATGTTGGAACTTAGGGCACTGGGAGGCCAAGCAACCAGCTTGCCTCCTTGGTAAGCAGCTGTGAGCCTACTGGAGCACGGGCTGAGAATCAAACATCCCACCCCCAAGCCCCCGACCCCCGTTAGCAAATGGGAGCCAGAGGTCTGAGCATCTCTTGGGAGGTTGACTATATGCAGTGCAGCAAATAGGGGGGAATTTCCTGCTATCATCTCTTTGAAGGCAAATATTATCACTGTTTTGCTTCATTCTGGTTAATTGTATTTCTCTATTCAATATTTTGTTTTGATAAGTTCTATAATGTTCTATATTTGGTTTGATTTGGCTATACCTGATTGAAAGAACAACTATGGTGAAGATAACAAGATATACTATGGCACCTACTACTGTTATCCTGGTGACTTGTGACCTTCTGTACCAATTTCACTGCACTGTCTCAATTGGCTGTATTATGTCTTGTTCTGTTGTATTTCACTACTTTTTTAAAAAAACTAAACAACAAAAACAATAGAATATGAGAAAACAAGGTCACAAAATACCTCCAAAATCTCTCAACTCCACCAAAGCTGATCCATGGGGTGTGGATGAGGAGAAACTCAAAAACAAAACAACAGAATTATAAAAGGTGATTAAAAAGGAAATAACAAAACAGATCAGTAAGGTACTGAGCAAGCTGAAACATGATATAACTAAACAGATAATGGACTTAAAAAGCAAAAGGAGGAAAAGAAAGTACTCTAAAGGATATAACTGCATGTATGTTTAAGTGTGTAGGATTGATAATCATATTACTAAGTTTTTGTTGAATCATTGATTAGAATTGTTTGCACCTTCACTGTTTGAATGTCCACTTTGTATGCTTTAATTTTGTAACCTGAACAACTATTTCTAACAGGACAATAAATAATTTATCAACTAGTGATTTCTTCCTTTTTTTTGAAATTCTATATTACTTCCTACTGTTTTTTCTGTTTTGCTTTTTTTATTCTCTTTAAATAAAATTAAAAAATTACAGCCCCATATACTTAGCATTTCCTAGGATGTTTTAAATGTGTCTCTTGCTTTTTCTACCTCATGTTCTATCATCATATTATTAGGCTTCAAAGATATTATCGTGGCATATATATGAAGAGGGAGACTGTAGATATGTGTATGCAAGATTAAGATAGTAATGGTACTAAAATGAGCAATCACAAGTCCTCTATGAAAGCGAAGAATTAAAATGTGTCCAGTGCTTGTGAGCTCCTCAGATCTCTTTTCCCAGGCAGTTTCCTCTACTCCAACTTTCATCTCAATCGTTTCTGTAACTCCTTAATACTGAAACCTTCCAGATAGGGATCCTAAAACAATTTACATGATGTTTATTTTTAGTACCTAGATAGAAAGCAGCAGCTAAACTACACAGGGACAAAGCACCGTAGCTATTCATTCAAGATGGGGGATAAGAGCTGTGGATGTGTGACCTGGGCTTACTGACTCAGCTCAGATTGGCCTGTGCTGACTGACGGGGAATCCCAGACCTCAGCATCTCTAGATCTTCCTTCTGGAGCTGGCCACACTTTCAGATCTTTCTAGCAGTCTCTTTGAAAGTTATGGGTCCAGCCACAGATACTCTAGATTGGGGAATGAGGTAGAAGCTGAAGAGTTTCTGCATTCCTAATTTGGAATGCACACGGCCACTTTGTTCTAACCCATCTGGCCTTTCCCTCAGCAGACCTTTTTGCCACCCAGAAAATGCATTCATAGATTTCAGCCTGGGTGGAGCTTGATGAAGGTGAGCCAGACATTTTTGTATTTTCTGTTGATCACTGCACACTTTTACATGAATGTATTTGCAAATGCCTTATCTAAACTTGTCTTTGGAAGAGAATTTTCATTACATAGAAGTAAAACTAGAAACTCTTGGGTCCTTTCTTACCCAGAAAAGAGATGTTAGTTAAAAATTTAATTCTGTATCATTTGAGTTTTTTTTGATTTTTAGAAACGTCTCCAACCTAAATTGTCTGATCTCTTTCATCTATTATTATAGCCACAGTTAACGATGGGTACCTGGCCACCCCCTCTCCCTTCCCTAACATCAAACCTTAGCTCCTGTTATATCGCACTAGCCACAGGGCTTTTTCTTCAGCAATAGGGCTAAACTCATAGGAAGTAATGAAGAAGGATTTTTTAAGTAGGAAAAGCAAGTTTGCAATGAGGAGTAGAATTTTAGAACTTTTGATTCTGTGTGGCATTTAAATCAGAGAACATGCCACGTTCGGAAGCTGTTTCAAGCTCTCTCTGGCTCTTTTCTGGACTGGACCACAGATCCTAGGGTCCAGTGAAGGAGCCAACATCTCACTGGGTTTTTGTTGTTGTTGTTTGTTTGTTTTTCTGATTTGCTTATCACAAGATCTTACTTGTCAAAGATCAGCACTCATCAGAGAGTGGTCTTTATAAAGAAAAGTAATCAAGTTAGATGCACATTAATCTGTCTTCTCTTTTGTTTTTACTTTAAAGAGAAAAAAAGATAAATAAACAATGAAATCAAGTTTCAAAACAGGTTAGTAGGACAGTTACCATACTTGATACATTGTATATCGTTGTCTTCTTAGTAGTTATTCAGAGTACAATATATAGCACAAAATATTGTATTTTAGCACAAAATATTCTTTTTAAGGAACACATAGAAGCTAGCAGCTGTATACTTACCCTATCTTGTGTGTGTGTGTGTGTATACACATATATTTATAATTTTTTCCTTTCTGTCTTCCAGTAGGTTTAGCTTTTCTGTTTTAATATTTAGATCTTGCATCCATTTTGACTTCAGATTAGTGTATGGTGATAACATGGGATTTGGAGAGCCAGAGTTTTCCAGCATCATTTATTAAACAGATCATCTTTCTTCCATGTTTGGCTCCTTTGTCAAAGATAAGATGGTTGCATGTGTTTGAGGTGTGTCTCCATGTTCTATTCTGTTCCACTCATCCTCAGGCCTAGTTTTTTTTTTTTTTTTTTCCAACACCACTGAGTTTCTGGTGGCAGAAAACTAGTCAAATGTGAGCTCTCTAGTGCAATTCCCCTTCCTATCAGGCTTTCCTGCCAGACCCCCAGAGGCAGGTAGCTTCTGTGCACTTGGCCCACGAGCTTCTCCTGCAGATATTTGTCCTCACGCAGAGCTGTTTCTTGGACACTTCTCTCCTTTGTCTCTCAAGGGCAAAGGCCAAGAGTGCTGGCCCTTGACTAGTGCCAGGAAGTTCTACCCTCAACATTGCATCCTGCCTGTCCACCATACTCAGAAGAAAAAATGCAAAAGGAAGAGACTGAAAAGAAAGAAAACAAAACACACCAGAGGAATTTCATGAGGTGGATTGCTTCAAGATGAAGCAAGCCCTGAGACAATATTCCCAGGAGCTGAAACATGCAGCAAAACGTTTTTATGCCAGTGATGGTGATTTGATTTCTCTTTATTTCTGTCTTCGCATTGCTGACAACTTCCCTCATTGTCTTAACTATGGGTTGCCAGAGTCCATTAAATATGCAAGAGGACCAGATTACATTTTGGAGGAAAATAATTATTGTTACACCTTTGCGCATCTTAATGAATACATTAATAAACGATCCTTCGCCATATTTTTCTTTTAATAGCCATCAAAATCTTTATAAACCCACTGCACAATACATAACGTCTCGTTACAAGATTTGCTTTTTTTTTAAAAAAAGAATCAATGCATACCTAAGTTATTTGTGTCAAAACTCATTTATTTCCACAATAACGTGGACTGTCAAACCTGACATCCTGCTAATAACATCCAGTGCATTTGCATATTATTCAAATATTTCCTTTTATGAAATGGGGACTTTTCCTCACACCACTCTGCTTGCTGGTGCGGCGTGAATTTGCACATTAGCTTGGTTCACACAGCCACAGAAGGGTTACCTGTGGCAACTAATTATGCCATCTTTTATGCATATTAACGAGTCTTGTGAGCAGCCATTCTCTGCTGTGTATAGAGAAAAAAACAATTTTAGCTGAAATGGGAAATGGATTATAAGCAGAATACCATAGTGGAGGAGAGTGATTTTTGATAATTTTCTATTTTTAATGCTCCTAGGTGTATTCCCTTCTCTGTTGCTGCTGTAACAAATTATTGCACACTTAATGCCTTAAAAGAAACGAAGCTATTACCTGACAGCTCTGGAGGTCAGAAGTCCTGAGTTGTGCTGGATTAAAATGGAGATAGCAGCAGAATAGTGTTCCCTTCTGGAGACTCAAGGGAAGAATCCTCCCCCTTCCCCTGACCCCGGCATTCTCAGCCTCCTGAGGTTCCTCTCTGGTACATAAGCTTAGCCAATCCTATGTTTTAGATCCAGCAAGGGGTGATGAGTCCTCAGAGCACTGCCATGTCTCTCTGGTTACAGCCCAAAATAGCTCACCTGGATAGTTCCAAATACTGTACTTTCTCCGACTTAGAGTCTTTAACCTTAGTTGCATTTGCAAAGTCGTTTTTGTGAGGGAACATTCCCTGGGTTTGAAAGTGAACATCTTGAAAGTGGCCTGATTCTACCTGTCACTTTAGATCTGTTTGAAGAGACCAAAATGCCAAGTGCGGTCCTGAATTTCCCGTGGGTTAATCACTCAAACCCCTCCTTCTACTTCTTCTCTTTGATTTTTCATCTGCTTTTTTGTCTTCTACTTGCACAGCGTGTCTTCTTCATATTCTCTGACATGACCCATTTCCTCTGTTCTTTTTCTTTTCTTTTTTTAATTTTCTTTATTATCCAAAGAACCCCTAACACCTTCTTTGATCCAGCCATCCTTTCTGAGCATCTGTTCCCCTCCTGGTTCTGCTTCATGTTAGCAGTTGCTCTGTTAAATTTTACTCTGTCTCTGTCGAACTATACTGACTGTTTCTAAGTGTCACACCTCCCACAAAGACAAAACAGGGGGACCATAAAGATGCAGATAATTGGACAGGAAAGGTGATGTCATGCCAAGGGTCCTTGAGATACTCCAGGTCACTACAGACACTTTTCTTATAGGTCACATGGCATTAGCCTGAGAGTTTCTTGGTGTTTGAAGGAGGAGACAGGGTAGTGCCAGGGAATGAATAAACTTCAACCATAAGTGTTAGAGATTGAATTGCATACACTCCAGTTTTCTCAGTTTTCCGAAAACTCATCTACTGGCTCTTAGCGGGGAGAGTGAGTTAAAACCCAGTTGCTTCCTGTGACATTCCACTCTGCCCACTTCCCTGTGTCACTCTCCAACTCTCTCTCAGAGCTTCCTCACAGAGTTTCTCTCACAGTACAGCCCTCTGTACAGCTTCACCTACCAAAAGAACACTCACACCCACCCTCCAGTCTTGGGGTCTGTGTGATGGTTATAACTTTCTGGATTCACAGATGGTCAGACAACTGATAAAACATTATTTCTGGATGCTCCTTTGGGGATATTTCTGGAAGAGATTAGCATTGGAATCATAGCTGAAAGAAAGTCCTCCCTTCTCAATGTGGGTGGGAATCATCCAAACTAGTGAGCGCACACATGAAACAGAGAGGAAGGGCACATTCTCCCTCTTCTGGAGATAAGACATCCATCCTCTTCTGCCCTTACATGCTGGATCTCCTGATCATCCTAAGACTTTGGAACATAAGCCTGTGACATTCCTGCTTCTCTGGTTTTCAGTCTTGGACTGAATTACTGGCTTACCCAAGCTTCTGGCTTACACACAGCATTATGAGTTTTCTTGGTCTCCATAATTGCATGACCCAGATCCCATAATAAATCTTTTCTATCTCCCTAGATATCCTATTGGTTCTGCTTCTCCACAGGACACTGATCAATGCAGTCTGCTTTTGGGAGTACCTGGAGTCTAAGAGAAGACCTGATTCCTGTGCTGGAGAGAACCAAGGAGAGAGACACATTAACAAGGGGTTCGAGGTTGGTGTGACTAGTGTTGTATGGCCCAGTGTTGTACATAAATATAGCCCCTCCTGGGTCCTCTGCTCCTTGCAGTAAATATTTCCCTTTGCTATTTTTTTAAACCTACCTTTTGAACTATTCTGTGGGTCTGGCTGTCCTGCCTTGAAAGGTGTGCAAGGCCTCATCCTCATCTCTAGGAGATACCTTGAAATGTAGGGCAGAGGAAGAATCTGGTCAGTAGTCCCCTTTCCCTTACCATAAGGTAAACAGGATGGGCAAAGGCAAGACCAGGCCTGTTCATATTAAAAATAAATAGCAAGTATCCCGGGGCAGAAATTCTGGACCTCTGAATGCTGACATTCTGTCTATTTTCTCCTGAGGCTGATTCCAGTTGTCTTGCCCCAGGTGCCAATTCTAACTGTGACATTGACATCCCAACCTGATGGAAGAAATCCAGATTATCTGTGTTCCCTGGTGATACATTCCTGAACTCTGAGGAGGGAGCCCACAAGAAATGCCGACAGCAGGGAGCCTTCATTTTATAAAACCACAGCTGCCTTTAGAGTAACCACCACCATAGCAAATTGGGAAGCCAATCTGATTTCAGAAGCATGGCCAAATCTCTGCTCAAAATTCCCTTACTGTTGTCAGGGTATGAAATCTATAGCTGTAACTTCAAACCAAGAAAGTTATTAAATACATGCTCTCTTCACTAGCAGGGCCACCTAACCTAGGCAGAGAGATGGCAGGGATGCTCTGGGAGAATGTGTCAGTAGATTTTCCCATTGTTTCAGGAGGATATGTAAAATCAGCCCCTGTGGGTGGGCATTAGATCTACTTTGAGTCATTGGTGTCTGAATTTGCTTTCAGATTCAGGGCTACAAAAGGCACTACGGTAGGTGGTATTCCACAGATGACCAGAAGGAAGGCTGGAGCTGGGATTCTCATGGTGGTGGCAGGGAAGTGAAGAGAAAGAGGGTGCTTCCTCATTGAGGCACCTGAGCGATCAGGAAGTGCGCATGTACAGTACAGAAAAATGTATTCAGCATTGGGTTAGTTATTCCACCAGTATAAATTTAAGCTTCTCACCTTGTGAGGTAGGTAGAGCTTTGAGATTTTTGGGAGTGGGGTATTGAGTTGTTTATTTATGAAAGTAGAGTTTTCAGAAGAAAGCATGAGCACCTTTGGATGTGGGAGAAAAGGTAAGGTCAATCTGTCTGAAGATGATGCCTACATTTAGGAACAAGAAGTGGGTAGAGCAGAGACACTTTCAGTACAAGCAGATGGTGGAATGAAGCTGGAATGAATGGGTTTCACGGCTAGTTGCAACAGAATAACAGGTGGGTGTGGTAACAAAGAGAAAGAGAAAGTCATGGGTACACTGAGGCCTGGAGAATGCGGAGAAGCTGTCCAGATTAAGGGGGAGAGGATGAGGATGTTCCAGGCAAAGCAAGCTCAAGCAAGGTAAAGACTCAGGGCACACACCATCTGATGAAAGAAGATGAATGTGGCTGTGGCTCCCATAACAAGAGGCAGTTACAGGAGGGAGATGAGGAGGTCAGCAGAGCCTTGCCGACCTTGTAGAGAAGTTTAGATTTGAGTCTCAACGCAGCTGGAGGCCACCAGTCAGAGAAGTAATACACTGACCACAGAGGACATTTGCTGCTTGCTTGTAACCTACCAAGCACTTCTCTGGGCATGATATTGCTGTCTTACTTATCCATAACTATACAGGATTAGGAAGCTAGATGACATATTTTCCCTGCACTGCATTAAATCTGTATGACAGTTTTGGGAGTATGGCCGCTTTTACTGTGTGGTTCTTCCCATCCAAGAGCAAGGGATATCTTTCCATTTTCTGACATTCTCTTCGATCTTTTTTAGAGTACTATAGTTTTCAATAGATAGGCCTTTTGTAGTCTTTGTTAGGTTGATTCCTAAGTTTTTCATCTTTTTGGATGCTGTTGTGGAAGGTGTTATTTACCTAATTTCTTTCAATGAGTTTGCTGTTTGTGCACCAAAATGTTATTGATTTGTGATTGTTTACTTTGTATCCAGTTATACTGCTTAATTTGCTTATTAACTCTAGTAGTCTTTTGAGTGAGTTTTTGGGTATTATATGTAGAGTATCATGTCATTTGCAAATAGTGATATTTTAACTTCATCCTTTCCTT
This sequence comes from Hydrochoerus hydrochaeris, assembly GCA_004027455.1. Classification (NCBI taxonomy): domain Eukaryota; kingdom Metazoa; phylum Chordata; class Mammalia; order Rodentia; family Hydrochaeridae; genus Hydrochoerus; species Hydrochoerus hydrochaeris. Next base: position 50,403 of record PVLA01011113.1, read on the forward strand.
ACTCCTTTTATTACGCTTTCTTGTCTAATTGCTCTGGCTAAAGTTTTGAGAACTGTATTGACTAGGAGTGCTGATTGTGGAATTCCTGACATTAGAGTGAAAGCATTCAGATTTTGTCCATTTAGTATAATGTTGGTTGTTGGTTTGTCATAGATGGCTTTTTATCAGATTAATGTAGAGACCATCTATTCCAATTTTCTGTAGAGTTTTTATCATGAGCAGGTTTGGACTTTATCAAAAGCTTTTTCTGCATCTATCATGGTATATTACATTTATTGGTTTGTATATGTTGAATCATCCTTATATTCCTGGGATAAATCCTACTTGGTCATGATTTATAATCTTCTTGATGATTTGCTGTATCCTATTTGCTAGTATTTTACTGAGAATTTTTGCATCACTGTTCATTAGATAGATTGGCCTATAGTTCTCCCTTATAGTTGGGCTTTCTCTGATTTTGGTATCAGAGTAATACTTGCCTCCAGGAATGAGTTAGGGAGAATTACTTTGTTTTCAATTTCATTAAAGAATTTGATGAGTATCAGTATTAAATTCCCTAAATTTCTTGTAGAATTCAATGTGAATCCATCAGGACCTGGGCTTTTCTTTGTTGATAAGGTTTTTATTACATTTTCAATTTCAGTAACTGATATTGGGTTGCTCAAAATTTTTATATCTTCCTGATTTAGCTTTGGTAATTCATATGATTCTATAGAATCTATCCATTTCCTCTGTGTTTTCCAGCCTATGTGAGTAAAGGTTTTAAAAGTAGGTATTATTGATCTTCTGAATTTCTACAGGATCGATAGTAATTTCACCTTTTTCATTCCTTATTGCATGAATTTGAGGTTTTCTTTCTTTTATTGATAAGACTGGCTAGGGGTTTATCAATTTTGTTTATTGTCTTTGATTCATTAGCTCTTTGTATTTTTTTAAAGTCTCAATTGTATTAATTTCTGCTCTGATCTATATAATTTCCTTTCTTCTGTGAACTTTGGGCTTGACTTGCTCTTCTTTTTCTAGAAGCTTGAGGGGCAGCATTAGGTTGTTTATCTGTGCTCATTTTGTTTTCCTAATGTGACAATTCATTGCTATATATTTCCCTCTTAGGACCACTTTCATTGCATCCCGCTGGTTTCAGTATGTTGTATCCGCATTTTCATTGAATTGTAGGTATTATTTAATTTCTTTTTCATTTCACCTGTAACCCATTGATTGCTCAGGAGGTTGTTATTTAATTTCCATATATTTATGTAGGTTTAGAATTTCTTTGTCATTAATTTGCAATTTCAGTGCACTATGGTCAGATAATATGCATGGAATAATTATAATCCCTTTGCATTTACTTAAGCATGTTCTATGGGCTAATGTATGGTGTATTTTACAGAATGTCCCGTGTGCAGCTGAGAAGAATGTGTATTCTGATACTGTTGGGCAGAATACTCTGTAAACATCTAGTAAGTCCAGTTTTTCACAGGTTTGATTGGGTTCTGTTATTTCTTTGCTGACTTTTTTCTAATTGATCTCTTTGTGACAATGAGGTATTAAGGTCCTCTGTTATAATTGTGTTATTGTATATTTGGTTTTTCAGGTCTTTTAGAATTCATCTTAAATAGTTGTGCTCCTGTATTTGGTGCATATATATTTATGATCATTATTTCTTCCTCTTGAATTTTTCCCCTGACAAGTATGTAGTGACCTTATCTCTTTTGATCATGTTTGGTTTGAAGTTCACATTGTCTGCAAACAGAATAGCCACCCCTGCTTTTTCCTGTGTTCTTGTTGCATGGAATATTGTTTTCCATCCTTTGACTTTCAGTCTATTAGTTTCCTTGCAAGTCAGATATATTTCTTGTATATAGCATAGTTTTGGACTCTGTTTCTTGATCCATTTCTGTCAACCAATTCTTTAAATTGGTGAGTTGAGGCCATTTACATTGATGGTTATTACTAATATGTACTGGTTTAACTTTGTCATGTTATTTTCCTGTTGTTTTGTCTCTGCTTTCCCCCCTTGTTTAATTGCTTGCCCTTCCTTTTGTTTTCTTTCTGTTGTTGTTCTGACAATTGCAGTCATTTTTGTCTCTCTCTAGTACGTCTTTCAGTACTCTTTCTAGTGTTGGTTTTGTGGACATGAATTTCCTCATGGAAATTGTCACGGAAGTATTCTATTTCTCCATTAATTTTCAAAGGAAGTTTTTAAGGGTATGTCAATATGGGTTAAAAGCTGTTTTCTTTCAGGGCTTGAAATACTTCACTCCAAGCTCATCTTGACTTGAGGGTTTATATTGAAAAGTCTGCTGTGATTCTAATGGGCTTTCCTTAATAGGTGAGTTGTGTCTTTTCTCTGACAGCTTTTAGTATTATTTTCATGCTGAATTTCAGGGATCTTGATTATTATATGTCTGGTGTACATTTATTTTGATTATGACTATTTGGAGTTCTATATACTTCACTTATCTATATATTGGATTCTTTTGCCATGTTTGGGAAATTTTCCACTATTACTTCTGTGAATAGTTTTTTATGCCATTTGCATTGATTCTTCTATTTTCTTTGCATCATCTTATAGCTGTTATTTGTTATTTCATGATCCCTTGTTATTTTTAAAAGTTGTTTCCTTTCATAATCACTAGCTGTGATCATGTCTTCTTTGCTGATTTTTTTTAATTGATCTCTTTGTGACAATGAGGCATTAAAGTCCTCTATTATAATTGTGTTATTGCGTATTTGGTTTTTCAAATCAAATACACAATAACACAATTATAATTTGCAGATCTCAAAGACTATTTTCAGTTTCATTCAAGTGATTTTGCCAGCTTTTGATGGAAAGCTGTAATAGTGGAAAATTTCCCAAAATCTTGAATTTGTTTTATGCATTCTGTTTCTTTCCTATATTGTTCATTCATGGTTTCCATCATTTTCCCATGCTCCTATACCTTTTTTTAAAAAAATCTATGTCTTCTCTAGTTATGCTGAGCAACTCCTTTATTAATGTTGTCATTTCTTTCTTTACCTGAGAGATTATTTCTAATCTGTTTCCCTCTATAGCCTGATGGATTTGTTTCTTTATTTCACTTTCTATCTTTTCAGAAATTTCAGGTGTATGACTTCCAGTGTCCCCATTTCAAAGTCCGTTTGCACTTCTGAACCCTTCCTGACCTGTTGTTTCTTTGCTGTGCCCTGACATGTTTTTCAGGGTTCTTGGCCAGACAGACTTATGCTAACTCCCAAAATGGGCTTTATTTTCTCCAGGAGCTGCTTTAACCTTTTGTGTCTGTGGGCATCCTTTCTCTGTTCATTTAAAACTGTCCCTTGGGGTGATTTATTATAAAGTGAGATGCCAGCAGTAGAAATGTTCCTGGTTTCTTCAACTTCATTACTGTGCGCTCTGGAAGAAGAGTGCTTAGGTGGTCCTCTCTCAGATCTGTAGGTCATGTGCCTCAGGACATTGGGATACTCAAAAGTGGTTGCAATGGGCCAATCCCCCATTAGTACTTAGGGTTATTATTATTAATATTATCTGAGTGCCCACCATAGCTCAGACCCCATGTTGGTCTGTAGGAGCAGAGAAGTCAAGAAAATGGCGAAGCATGCTTATATCTCACATTCTCATAGAAGTGGATGCTTCTTAGAAGAAACCAAGGATCAAATATTTGACCAGGTTTCCTGGGAATATTCTAGTTTATGCCAACATCAAGGAAATTAGGGGGGCTGTGGATGCTCTGCATTGTCTTCATGTGGGGAGCCTGTGCCCTGTCTGAAGTCAAGGGAGGTTAGAAGACAGAATGTTTGCAGACCTGTAACACCATGTAACTTGCAGAATCCTAACTGAAGTTCAGGCCCATCACAGGGTCCACTACAGGGGTCAGAACTCACTGTTTCCCTGATGCAAGACAGTCTGGTGTGTGTCTGTGCAGGAGAGCTGTCTCAACAAAGGTCGTCTCTAGAGCAGCTCCTTGGGGTGCGTTCATCTTACCTGAATCTTCATGGGTGAAAAATGAATGTTAATGTGGAAGTTTGAGTATATTTACATAAGTCTACAAGGGGAGTTGTAATTGTGTAGTAGTCCCTCACTCCCAACCCTGCAACAATTTCATTTTCCTTAGTTTTGCTTACCATTTACAACAAGGAGGTGGGTGAGTATAATACTTTATTTTGAGAGAGAAAGAGCCAAAGACCATATTCCTGTCAGGTATTGTTATTCTTTATATTTAATTTATAAATTAAACTTTATATATATATATATATATATATATATATATATATATATATATAATCTATCTATCCATATATATTTCTGTACTATGTATGGTTTCAAGTACCTCCTGGGGGTCTTAGAAGATGGCTCACAGGGGTTGTTGTTATTATTATTAATTATTATTATTATTGTTATTATTTTAAAGTGACAGTGGTCATGACAGTTATTATTTTTGCATCTCCACCATGTTTCACTTGACAGTAACAAATACCCTGTTTGGAATAAAGTCTTTTTCCAAATGCTAACCCACCTATCTCAGAGCTTGGTGCAGTGGGGAGCATGTGTGCTGTAGGGTCAGACAGACCTGGCTTTCCTTATGAGCACTGTCACTTACTGGTTGTGAGATTTAGGAAAGTTCCTCACTTCCATGAACTCCAGGATCCTTCATAGAAAATGATAAATTCTGAGATGTAATACAGGTATTTCCCATTACAAAGTTTCTGGAACATAGTACTCGAAGTTTAGTTGCTTTTCCATGTGGTGCACTGAATCACTCTCTCTCTCTCTCTCTCTCTCTCTCTTTCTCTTTCTCTCTCTCTCTCACCTCTCTCTCCCTGAACCTCTTAGACTTTGTAGGCAAGAGGCAGGCCCAAGCCAGGACCCCGTATCTGCAGTTCCTACCTTGTTGTTCTCGTTTTCTAGCTGTTGCCCACCTTGGCTTCCCCAGACTTTCTTCTGCCTGGAATCTCCTCCTGATGAGTCCCCTGAAACTCCCATTGGGTGTCCCTATTGGGCTGTGACTTCAAGCAAACTTTTCTTTTGAATGTTGAAATCCAATTCCTTGCCTGAGTTGAGGAGGATTGGGGCTTTTAATGAAATGTGCCAAGATCCAGCAGAGGTGCCACCTGGTACAGTAGAGCCAAGAGAGCCCTGTGGATGAGTATGTCCTGACTCCTGCTGGTCGGGATGTCTGCTCTCCAGAGGTTTGGGTCTCAAAGCTTTGTGGCTCAGCTTAGCTCTAGGGTGCAGGTGAGAGTGGCCTCAAAAGGCACCGTGTCATTAAGCTCTTTACTGATGAATGCCCCTTCTGAATTATAGGAGATTAGTTCTCCTTACCTGCCAGTTTGGGCTCTAGTTGTCTGAGGTTTATTATCTTGATCCTCAATCCAAGATCCTTTGAGACATGAGCAGACCTCGAAGGCTTGTGAGGATTGGAGTTCTGTGCAAAAACCCCAGTGCCATTACTTAGGTCCTGATGGAACCTCTTAATCAGAAGTTGAGGCTTAATATACCCAAGAACTAGATTCCTGTCTTAAATGACCCCAGTGTACAACCCTCATTTCCTCCCCAACCCTTTTCTGCTACTAGAAAGGGCAGAAAAGTTATGGAGGGGGAGTTATTTAACTGTATCAGGAAATACAAATATTGTTTGAATAAAAAACATAGATGGGTGTGTGAATAAATGAATATAATATACAGCTGCTTTTCTTCTATAGAACTCATGCAAGGTGTGACCAAAACATATGGTGAACCTTTAAGTTAAAAAAAGAGACCATTATAGTAAAAGACACATTGTCATAAAGCTCTTTCAAAATACTCCGCCTTGGTTTGAACATGCTTATCTCATTGTTTTTGCCATTTTCCAAAGCGGTTCTTTCTTCTTTCTTTCTTTCTTTCTTTCT
>PVLA01011114.1:0-56266 GCA_004027455.1 Hydrochoerus hydrochaeris
AATTAGTGGGAATTCAGAGACCATGTCACAATAGGTGAGAAATAATAGGCATAAAGCGTAAAATCAGGGATGGGATATTGTTGAGTGGTTAGACTTTAGAAGGATGGTTAATGGTTGTTGGAGTGAAGCCAGGGATGGGGCAGAAGTATTGAGATGAAGAGGAAATGTTGGGAGCTGTAGGGTGGAGAGGGACAGGGAAGGTGTCATTAGGGTGGCTTTAAGTGTTGACTGTATCGTGGGAATGGTCAAAGTAGCTGACAACTCAGCTACAATGGCTTGACCTGAAAGGAGAAAGGACAGGTGGGACAACTGTAAAGGAGTGTGGGAAAGGTGTTGACCCAATTGCCATCAGATTGGGGGAGCTTAAAGATCTAGAGAATCCGTTGTCAATGATCCCAATAGTAGTCAGAGCTTGAAAGACCAGTGTGGAAGAAAGACAGTTGGAAGAAGAAAGGTTGGAATTATAGGTCCCCATAACAATCAGGAAGGAAATGGACTACCCTCCACTGTAAGAGTTACCCAGAATTCAGCGTCTGAGATGTTCTGGGGGCTTCTGAAACCTTTGAGCAGCTTCAGTCTTTGATAGCCAAGCCAAGAAGTCTGGGAAGGAGCCAGTTGGGGGCTCTGGGGACCTCCAGCATAAGTTATAATTGATTTTAGCTATAATAGGCATATTTAAAGAGAGAAACATCAATATCAAGACTAATAATCAAGAGATCTAAACCATTGTTTTTCAGTTTTTTTGGAGAGAATGAAAAAATATCAAAGGTCAGCACTTTTTATCCTATAAAAGAGATTGCTGCTAGAGATAGACAAGCAAGCAAATGGGTTGGAGGAATTCTTCCCTGGGCACTAAGGTGAAGAAGCCTTGAAGACACCTGTGTTATGTATCTAATCCTCTAGGCAACCTCTTGAGCAGCAAGACACAGCTACATTTTGTTTAAAGTTTGATCTAAGATTTCTGTGTCCCTGAAGCTCACAGGCTGAACTTCTGCTAGCAACCATGACTTACAAGTCGGTAAAGGCTCATCCATCACTCATTACTCGTGCATTAAGGAAGAGAAAGGCTGAACTGACTGGCAGAGTCCTGTGATTTACTAATAGGCTTGTATATTTTCTAACTAAACTAGATTTAATAAGAAGACCCATTTTACAGCATTTTCTTTCTTTTTTTTACAGAAATCACTAGTTGATAATTACATATTTTCCTCCTAGAAGCAGTTGTTCAAGTTACAAAAGTAAAGCATACAAAGTGGACATTCAGACAGTGAGACGGCAATCAGTTCTGTTCATCTATCCAACAAAAACTTAGTAATATGGCCATCAACCCTACATACCCAGACATACATGCAGTTTAGAATACTTTCTTTTCCTCTCTTTTTTTTAAACAATAACTATAATCAGTTCTCGTAAACTGTTTAGAAGTTCTACACATGTATAAGTCTCTACATGTATACCTAGCCTTTCTGTATTAGAGGAAAAAACAAATCAAAACAAGTCAACAATACAAATTCCTAGAGAAACACGGCATGAAAAGGACATATAAAACCACAATACCATAGGTGATCTATGGTAGTTACTATGATGTCTCTTGTTGTTTTCAATAAAATTGTCTATATCATCAGGCATAGTATAATTAAACATAGCAGTACAAACCACTATTAATAAAAACCAAACATTGGAGACATTATAGGACTTCAAAGGCAGTTAATAATCAAACCAGAATGGGTATGTATTAAATCTTGTCATCTTCAGAGTAGTTGTCTCTACTCAGACTTGATACTCTCAAGCATACCAGATTCGAATAAAATCAGTCAAGACAAAACAGCAATATAGCCAATCTTCTCTGCCTCATCTCTGCTATGCTATTTTTCTGTCCTTGTTGTTTACTTTTCTCCTTCATTTCACTGTCTGCCCCTTTCATTGAGGCCTTTCTGCCATTGTTCCTGGAACCCTGGTCATTTTCTTCTCTCTCTCTAGAATGTCCTTCAATATTCTTTGCAGGGTTGGATTGGTGGTCACGAACTCCCCCAGTTCCTCTTTGTTGTGGAAATATCTTTTCTCTCCATTAATTTTGAGAGACAGTTTTGCAGGGTACATCAATCTGGGTTGGAGGCTATTTTCTTTCAGGGCTTAGAATATTTCACTCTAAGCTCTTCTTGATTTGATAGTTTGCATCAAGAAGTCTGCTGTGATTTTAATCAGTTTTCCTTTATAGGTAATCTGTTACTTTTCTCTGACCACTTTTAATATTCTGTTCTTGTGATGGATTTCTGGGATTCTGATTATTATATGTCTGGGTGTAGATCCGTTTTGATTGTAGCTGGCTGGAGTTCTGTATGCCTCATATATCTGAACATCACTTCCATTTCCGATGCTTGGGAAGTTTTCCTTAATTATTTCTGTGAATAGCCTTTTTACTTCATTTGTGTTTGTCCCTGCTTCTTCATTCACATTTTTTATTCTTAAGTTATAAATCCTCTTGTTGTCTTCTAGTCTTTGTATCATTACTTCCTGGTTCCTTGTTATTTTTAAGAGTTCCTTTTTTGATCATACATTGCAAATCTATCTTCAAGTTTTGAAAATCTGTCTTTAGTTTCTGTTTTGCCAGCTTTCAAGGGAGTTTTTAATTTCCTGATATTCTCTTTGGATCTATTTCATGTATTCTAGATTTTGTTTATATTTTTCATCAAAGGCTTCTCTCCTTTCTCTGGGTTCCTCCATTCTTCCATTTGTGTCTTCTTGAGGAGTGCCCAGCATTTCTTTTATTAATCCTCTTATATCTTGCTTCATCTGAGTTAGAATTTCAGATTTAAATCCCTTGATGAGGCCACGGAAGTATTTCTTTATTTCCGATGAGGCTGTGTCTGATATTGCATGTTTGCTGCCCTTGATCTCTTCTGCATTCACCTCTCCTGGACTTATACTCCCTGCATCAGTGGTTGGAGGCTTTTTGCTGTTTCTTTGTCTTGTCCTGTTTCTGGTTTCTTTCAGACAGGTGAATGGTGGAGGTCTCAGGACCCTTTCATATTGCTTACAGTTTTTCTGAAGTGTACTGGCTAGGGGACCACTGTTCTCTCCAGCCTGTTGTTGATCTGTGAGGTGCACGCAGATCAGCCCCTCCCCTCTAGGCCAGTGAGTGTCTTCAGCATGTCAGTGTGTGCTCTGTGGATGTCACAGGTTTGGGACAGCCTTGTCTCTGGCTATTGGGTCCCAACCAGGGGCATGGCTCAGTCCAAGCAGATCCTACCAATCTGTTTTCGGCCAGGAGCTGCCAACTGATGCCACCTTAGTTGTTGATGCAAGCCTGTCCTGCCCAAATCCAATATGTTGTCTAGCTGTTCATTCTGCTCTGGGAAATCCAGTTCCCAGCACTCACCAAAGTCCGTGCAGCTCGGTTTGCCGTTTCCATGCCCTGTTGCAGCGCCTCTTCCCACCAAGGGTCTCGAGCTCACCAACTCCCACTCTTGGCAGGGCCGCAACCTCAGCTTGATCATGAGTTGCCCGACTATAAGGGCACCCAGTACAGTGATGGGAACACACCCAGCTCCAGCCCTCCATCCATGCTTCTTTTTAAAATTTTTTTTCTTTTCCTTTTTCTTCAGTTTCTTCCTGGGTCATGAGAATTCCTCTCCTTTCATCTGGTCTTCTCCACGGTGTTAAATTCTAGCATCTGAGTTGTTTTTCTCGGAGAGGCTTTCTATCGTGCTACATATCAATTGGCCATCTTTGTACTCTGTCATGAGTTGGGAATTTTCTCAACATTTTCTAAATTTATATTGTAGTCAGCGTCAAAGTCCACCAGATGGTGTTTTTAAGTAAGTCTAAATGTAGCATATATAAAGCAAGAATATAAGACCTTACCTGCAAAAGTAAAATGTTTAGGTCAATCTTGTGGAGTATGTAGGTCTGGTCCTTTTGTTGATATCTTGAGGCCTGGCCTGTAACTGCATCTTCAGCCACAGTTGTGATGTGATTTTACCTTTAGTCTTGACTTTCTGGAGGACTCAGCTTTACTTGACTGCCTATAATATTTTACCTAACTTAGGTGTCAATAATATTCCCCCTTCTGAAGAGGTATTTGGAAATGCCATGAGCGGGTAGGGGGTAATGACTGTTCTTCCTGCTCCAGAAAGAGGTCAGAGTTGTGAGCAGCAAGTTAGTGACACTGTCCAGATGGTCTGTCTAAAGCCCTTGATAGATGTCAAGTGCTGTCATCTTGAGTCAGCACATAGGTTTAAGTCTGGAGGAAAAAAGGCCAAAGAAACAAATAAGCATGGGCCACACAATAAAACAACAAAACCATTAGGGATATGATCAAAAGGTGTTTTTACCAGGAAGAGCCAATAATAGCTTCCAAAAAAAGGGTAAGGAGAAGGTCCAAGGAGTTTTAGATCTGACGTGGCATTAATCTGTTGTTTAATATCTTGAATAGTCATTGAGATATTAGCAAAAGTATCAGGAATGTACATGCAGCATTTAACCTTCATAATTGTATAAGTATCCCCTTGTGCTGCTGTTAGGATATCCACTTTTGGAGGACAACTTGTGTCATTAATTTTATTTTTTTAAGAAAGAGAGAGAAAGAGAGAGAGAGAGAGAGACCAGTTGAGGTATCCTCTACAGTGAATAACTGCTACTTTTGAGGGCACATAAACAGATGACAAAAATTTATATATCTATTTTAATTATATTTTCTACTGAATGTTTAAAACCAAGTTAAAATGAAACCTGCGTTAATATACATTGACCTCTTGCTGGGTGTGGTGATGCATACCTGTATCCTGGCACTTAGGAGGGTGAGGCAGGAGGAGGATCACTGACAGTTGGAGGCCAGCCTGCAGTACACAGTGAAGTCAAGGCCAGCCTGAACTGCTTGCTATCTATGAAGGTCAGGTAAACCTCTTGAATCATTTCTTTTGGAACCTTGTCCAATACCTTTCAACTCCTTCATTGGTGTCAGCTGCCAATGTGGGTTATGGTCTTGGTTGACTGTGTTACTTTCTATGAAAGTATGGAAGACTTTTCTCTTGGTGACCGTCTTTTGGTCCACTATACATTTGTTGATCTCTGTTTAGATGTCAAGTGCTCTCATCTGGGGTCCAGCAGTCTCCTTGTTCAGGAGATTGGGTGACTCTGCAAAGTTGTAGAATTCTGTAGAAAAGTTTCTCATACGTCCTGGGTCCCTATGGACCTTGGAGGGCCAGGGCCAATTTTGGCTTTTTTTTTTTTTAGCTCAGTTATCTCTTTATTTCTGGTCTCCAAAGTTTAGTTGTTGAACACTCAGAAGAGATCAGTTATATGGATCTTAGCATATATAAAGCACAAGTATGAATTGCTTTTTGATAGCTGTTGTTCATTAAAGACAAACAGTTGTTGTAAGCTTTGTTAGTTTAACCTCTTGGAGGGAAGAGCAGTCTCCAGTCAAGAGATTTAAAGTTAACTTTTGATCAGCTGGAGAAAAACTCTTCAAATTTAAGAGTCTGAAGAGAAAGAGCTCATATGCTAGCTGAACTGGGGGAGATCTGCAAAGAAAGGAACACGGACCCTTGTTTTCACTGCTTTGTGGGGGAGTAGAGAGGGGACTACAGCAAGGGAGTGAGGAGAAACTGTAGTCTGGATGGGACGTATGGTGAGGTGGAGGGTGGGAGGTCATATGGTAGAAGGCTGGAGGAGCTGCGTGCAGCCTAGGCAGCCTCCGCCCCATGGCCTGGGCCCACAGCACAGAAGGTGGCCCTGGGCAGGCTTGGGCTGGACACAGACCAGCTCTCTGGTGGAGCCAGGCAACTGCAGTGTGGTGACATCAGGGAAGGCAAGGATGGCATGGCATGGATCAGCTGGGGGTGCCATAGCCATGAACCTGCCAGGGGCATGGCCAGGAACATGGCCCATTGTGTGTAGGGGTCTGGTGGTGCAAGGTAGGGTGAGAAGGGCACAGGCCCAAAGTTTTCTTATGCAGCCTGGACTTGGGCATGCTTGCATGGAAGGAAGGTTGTATAGACAGGTGCTGTGGGCAGCTACCAGGTACCAAATGGTGGACCCCATGTGCCCAGGCATTGTGATCTTGCTGTGCAAATGAGTGCTGATTGGACCCTGGCCCCTATGGTGGCACCATTTGCTAGCTGTGCCATGCTGCTAGAACTGTGAGGGCAATGGGTGGGCTCAGGGTGAGGTGGGTTGGCATGTTGGTGTAGGTATTTGGTGCCAGGCCCATATGGTCTGCAATCCATGGCCCAGAACTGGTGCATGGGTGGGGCAGATGGGATTCAGCAGTCCATAGCCAGACCCTGCTGGTATGTCTCTCAGTGTTAACAGTGGTGGTGGGGACGAGGGAGTCAGATATGGGTAAAGTTACATGGTGGCAACAGTACTTGACCTGGGCTGTTTGACCTGGGCTCAAGCTGGGTTCTGCAAACACACAGACACACACACATCCACCACCATGTGACAGAGGCTATGGCAGGCAGGGAGGAGGAAGCTGGAGACAGAGGGAAAAGCCTTACAGGCACAGAGAGGGGAGAGAGAAGTTTTACCCCATCCGAAGCTGGCAGGCAGTGTGAGGGGCACAGTTGGAGAAGCCAAAGTCACAGGTGGCATCTTTGACAGCAGGGACTCGGGATAGGGCTTGAAGTCTCTCTAAAGAGACTCTGTTTTGGCACCATGTATACTAAAGGAAGGCTGCTGTGTTGGCAACCCGACTGTTAATTCCCTCCTATGGGAGCAGGCTGAGTTCAGAGAAAGGGCTCAGCGGGGAGTGAGGGGAAAACAAAAGGGGAAGAGTTGCTGCCTTGGAGAATTTGGGGGCAGAGATAGCGTGATTGTTCTCCTAAGGGTAGGGCAGAGGTGAGTGTGGTCACGTTTCTCGGGACAGGCAGTGCAGATGGACATGGCCTTGTTCTGCTGTAGTTTTCACTGGCTTCAGTGATGGCCTCACCTGTCAAGCATGACAATAGGTAGGACAGTTATATATAATTTTAATTCACTTGCCCTCGTCTAGAACCATTTGGCATGTCAAAGAGACACAAGGCATGCAGACATTTCTGCCTGTCCAATAAGTTTAGAGTCCTTTCACCACATTTTCTCCATTCTTCTCCAGTTTGCCTGTATTTAGAGAGGAAGTAAGGGCACCTTTCAGGTTAGTGTGGGCTTTTTCATATTCTGAGTATTAATAGACACCTCATTCATACCTCATTCCACTGGGTGTTTCTCTTCTGGGGCTGAATAGGAATATGATCCTTGCGTTCAACTGAGTCTCTGTCAATTTGTCTTTGCATAGTAAAACTAGTTGGAGATCCATTCTTCAGCAGCCTTTTGCAGCCAGCCCAGTCCTCATAATACCACTCAATATTTGACCACCTTCATCCTTGAGATAGTTTTCTACAGCCTCATCTTTCTTCACTTCTTTCTTGCCCTCTGGATTTTGTGCTTTAGTTTGCTTCACCATGTCAATCTGAGATGGATTTCAGAGCACATTCAACAGTAGACACTGTATTTTGAACACTCACAACTTTCTCTGGAGATGGATAGATTGTTGACTGTTTCATCATAACAAGGCACTCATGATCATCAAAAGATTGAATACAGCTCATGGTTTTCTATAGTATTTTATTTTCTGTTTTGGATTCTTTTCTCTTTCTCTTGTGGTCTTCACTAGACACTGCTTTGTGTGAGAATAGTTCCTCATAAGCCTGATTCCACGGACAGTTGCTCAGCATCAAATACAGCAAAGACGTTTGAGGGCTTGTCTTAGGAATACAGTGGTACCTCTGTTCAAGAACTGTTTGTTCCGTAATTCTGGTCATGAATCTAACTAGTCACAAACCAATGCCCTGATGCCAGATAAGGAGCTATAGGATTTAATACTTGCCCTGCTGGGTTTTTGTCTTGCTTTAAGTCCTATTTTTTCTATTCTCCTGTTCATCCCTTTTGGATTAAGAATATTTACCTGTGCCATTATCCATTATACCTTGAGATTATTTAACTTTTTTTTTTCTTTTTTTACAGAGGTTCATAACAAAGAGTTTGCCTTGAGACTCAGAGGAGACTTTGAGTTGACTTTTGAAAAATGCTGGGACTGTTGAAACCTTGGAAAGGGATTATTGTGTTTTCTGTTGTATATAAAACAGTTGTATCATGGTAAGTGAAATTATGACCTTGTGATTTCTCAGGGTTAACTATGATTTAAGGAGATATGTTTGGGTGTCAAGCTGACACAGGGTGGAATATGACAGTTCAACCTGATTGCTTTCAGTTACCCAGGAAATTCACGGGGTGCATTCCTGGGTGTGGGTCGTAGAGGTGTGACTTTCAGTCCTATATCTGATCTCTTCCTCTTTGGTGCCACTTCCCTGATCTACTCTCTGGCTGTCATGAAGTAAGAAGCTTTGTTCTGCCACACTTTTCTGCTATGATGTTTCTGCCTTGGGCCTGGTCACTCATGGACTGAATCTCATGAGACCATGAGCTAATTAAACTTCTCCTCTTTGTTGTCCTCTATGCTCCAACAACAAGCAAGTTAATTAACACACTTCTGTTTTGCACAATATTTTTTATTTGCTCAATCCTAAAATGTACATAAAAGACTTCAGAGGTGTTAATTTATGCCTGTGGGAAGAAGAAGGCTACTAATTAGAGTTTAGTACTTTGTTCAAACATTACTTGTGTTCTTTCCCTAATTTCTAGTCAATGTGGTTATGTTATTAATTTGATTAACAATCTTTTTTTTTTAAATATAGAGGCCAAGGGCCTTCATGCTGAGCTACATTGCCAGCTCCTTTTTTACTTACTTTTTAAAATTTTGAGAAAGAATCTCATTAAGTGGCTAAGTTACCCAAGCTGGGCTCAAACTTGCAATCCTCTTGCCTTACTATAATAGAGTGCTGGAATTAAAAGCACGCACCACCATGCCAGGCTTTTATATATGTTAAATTTTAGCTTTTATAAAAATTTTAGTAGATTTTATATTATTTTACTTTTTTGGAGTATATAAAACACTAACATGACTCAAAAATCTTGACTGTGCCAAGTTATGTTTAGAAAAGTGTCTTTCTCTCCTCCTTACTTCCCTTGTCTTTTCCATCTGTTTCCTGACCTGCCCTCTAGGTTTCAAATCTCAATATATTGTTTGTGGTTTATATGTATTTTCATATTTTTTTCACTTATGCAACCTATAATAGACAATCTTTTCACTTTGGTTTCTTAAAAAACTTCACAGTAAATTCTGGATCTTACATCAGTTCATAGAGTTTTCTCCCATTCTTTTCTCTCCTTTTGGTGGTGCAGGGATTAAACCCAGGGCCTCATGCATGCTAGGCAAGTGCTCAAAGGTATACTGCGCTACACTGCCAGCCTACTTCCTCATTCTTTATAACTTACTAGTAATCTATTGTGAACACCATATTTCATTTAACCTCTGTAATATATATAGTACTTAGATTGTTTAAAATATTCCTCAATTGCAAACAATGCTTCAATATTGAAATTTGTCCAACAGAATTTTCTTATCATTGGAAGTATATTGCCAGGGTAGATTTCTAAAAACAAGGTCACTGATTTAAATGGTAAAGGTATATGTAGTTTTGTTAAATACTACCCAAAATTTTTACAAAGATTGTACTAATTCTCATCTCAGCAGCGTACAAGGTGTTTGTTTATCCTATGTCTCACCATGAACATACTGTTATGATAGATGAGAAATGATTATTCTAGTGTAATTTTAATTGAAATTTCTCTTATAAATGATGTTGAAAAATCTTGTTTTCATATGTATTACTTTTTCATGCTTATTTTTGGATTTCCTGTTTTGGTCTTATTTGTCATATAGAACCTTACAGTTTTTAATTTTAATTTAATCAAGTTTATCAATCTTTTTTTTTAAAGTATCTTTTAAAAAACTATGCTGGGAATTGAACCCAGGGACTTCCATGTGCTTGGCAAGTGCTTTTTCCCCAAACCTCTTAAAATTGCTTTTAGGGAATCTGGATTTTGAATCATAGTTAGAAAATTTTTCCTTATACACAGGTTAAAAAGAAATTTACCTGATGTTCTACTAATACTTGTAGCAATTCAGTTGACATTTAGATCCCTGGTCATTTGGAATTTATTCAAGATGTGAGACATAGCTCAATTTGATCTTTTCTGCAATGACTAACCAATTGTTAGAAGTGTATTTTTGCTGTAGTGATTTTAGTTGCTATCTTTATCATATACTGATATTCCATCTGTATTTAAAATTAGCTCCAATATTTCTATCATAGGCTTGAAAAACTGTGATCGACTTGACTATCTGTGTAAGCACTAGCACCGCACTTCTAATTATAGAAATTTTATAGTAGTGTGTTATAATGTCTGATAGAGTAGTCACTTTTTAGTGTTTTCTTGGATATATTTTCTTGCTGTCTGTCTCTCTCTGTCTCTCTCTCTCTTTTCCAGGGATTGAGCCCAGAGCCTCACACATGCTAGTCAAACACTTTACCACTAGTTGCATCTCCAACCCTTTTGAAATTAATTTTATTTTGAGACATAGCTTGCTAAATTGTCCAGGCTGGCCTCAAACTTGCAATCCTCCTGCCTCAGCTTCTTAAGTAGCTGGGACTATAAGTGTGTGCCACTGTGTTCAGTTTCATTCAAATCTTCTTTCAAATATAAGTATACCCCTTTACAGACAGTTCACTACTTTATATCTGAGTATTCCTAATTCTCCCTTTGTTCCGTATAACATTACTGCCATTATTTAGCTTACCCATAAGGTATAAGCATAAGGCTACCTTGTTGCTGGTAAGCGTATGTATGTGTGTGTGTGTGTGTGTAAGGGAAAGGATGTTTTATTAAGGTAATATTTGCATACAATGAAATGCACAGATCTCAATTTACAAGCTTTTTATTTAAAGAGAAAAAAAAGCAAAACAGAAAAAAAGGAAGAAACAATATAGAATTTCAAATAAAAAGAAAAATAATAAACAGTAAGAAATCACTAGTTGATAAATTAGGTATTGTCTTCTACATATAGTTGTTCAAGCTACAAAATTAAAGCATAAAAGGTAGACATTCAAATAGTGAGGCTGCAAACAGTTCTGTTCAATGATCCAACAAAAACTTAGCAAAATGGATATCAATCCTACACACTTAAACATACATGCAGTTATATCCTTTAGAGCGCTTTCTTTTCTTCCTTTTGCTTTTCAAGTCCATTATCTGTTTAGATATATTGTGTTTCAGCTTGCTCAGTACCTTACTGATCTGTTTTGTTGTTATTTACTTGTTATTTATTTATTTATTTTAATTTTTAAATTATTTTGAAGGTAGCAAAAGATAACAGGACAAGACGGAACAAAGCCAGCTGAGACAGTGCAGTGAAATTGGTACAGAAACCCTCAACAGGTTACTGGCATAACAGTAATAGGTACCATAGTATATTGCATTATCTTCACAACAGTTGTTCTTTCAATCAGGTATAGCCAAGTCAAGGGAAATACAGGACATTCTAGAACTTATTAAAACAGAATATCGAATAGAGCAATACCATTAATCAGAACAAAGCAAAACAGTGATAACAATATTTGCCTTCAAAGAGATGATAGAGGAAATCCCCCCTATTTACTACATTGCATATGGTCAACCTCTCAAGAGATGTCTAGATCCCTGGCTCTCACTTGCTAACGGTAGGGGAGGCAGTTTGATTCTCAGGCTAGTAGGCTCATGGGAACTGCTGAGTGGTTCTCCTCCAGCCTCATGCCAGGGGCGCTTAACAAGAGGGAGGGAAAATCGCCTTTCTGTGCTGCACCATAGTCCTCAATGGTCAGAGCTCTGGAGCTGCTGGTTCTCCTTCCAGGTCAGGCTAGGGGCCCCAACTGAGAGGGCGGGCAAATTGCCTTTGTGTGCTGTGCCCTGAGTCCTTCCATGGTCAGAGCTCTGGAGCTGCTGGTTCTTCTCCCAGCTCAGGCCTGGGCCCCTTACCGAGAGGTGGGCAAATTGCTTTCTGTGCTGTCCCTTGAGTCTCTCCATGGTCGGAGTGCTGGTGCTACTGGTTCTCCTCCCAGCTCAAGTCAGGGGCCCCTACTGGGAGGGCGGCAAATTGCCTTAGTGTGCTGTGCCCTGAGTCCCTCCATGGTCAGAGCTCTGGGGCTGCTGGTTCTCCTCCCAGCTCAGGCCTGGGGCCTCTACTGAGAGGGTGGACAAATTGCCTCTGTGTGCTGCGCCCTGAGTCCCTTGATGGTTGGAGCGCTGGGGCTGCTGGTTCTCAGCCCAGCCAAGGCCAGGGGCACTTACTGAGAGACGGGCAAATTGCATTTATGTGCTGCGCTTTAAGTCCCTCCATGGTCTGAGCTCTGGGACTGATGGCAGGTTCTCCTCTCAGTTCAGGCTGGGGGCCCCTACTGGGAGCATGGACAAACTGCCTTTGTGTGCTGTGCCCTGAGTCCCTCCATGGTCGGAGCTCTGGAGCTGCTGGTTTTCCTCCTAGCTCAGGCCAGGGACCCCTAATGAGAGGGTGGGTAAACTGCCTTTGTGTGCTGCACCTTGGTCCCTCCATGTTCAGAGCTCTGGAGCTGCTGCTTGTCCCCCCAGCTCAGGCCTGGAGCCCCTGCTGAGCGGGTGGGCAAATTGCCTTCGGATGCTGCATGTTGGTCCATCCATGGTCAGATCTCTGGAGCTGTTCTTTCTCCTCCCAGCTCAGACTTTGGCCACTTACCCAGAGGTCAGGCAAATTGCCTTTCTGTGCTGCGCCTTGAGTCCCTCCACGGTTGGAGACATGGGGCTGCTGGTTCTCCTCCTAACTCAGGCCAGGGGCCCCTACTGAGAGGACGGTCAAATTGCCTTTCTGTGCTGTGCCCTGAGTCCCTCCAAGTTCGAAGCTCTGGGATTGCTGGTTCTCTTCCCAGCTCAGGCCTGGGCCGCTTACTGCGAAGGTGGGCAAATTGCCTTTCTGCGCTGTGCCTTGAGTCCCTCCATGGTCGGACTATTTACAAGTTTTTGTTAAGTGTGTATACCTTTATACATATCCTAGTTGATATGTACTGTTCCAGAAAGTTCCTTTCTATCCCTTTGCAATCAATCTGCCAAAGCAATCACTGTTTCCTTTTTTGACCCCGACATACATAATCACACAGGATGTATTCTCTCTCATCTTTTGCATGTTGTATCAACAATTCATTCTTTTGCCTTTGAATAATATATCCATTTCATTAGTGACTCACATTTTAAAAGATTTGACCTTAAAAGGGAGATTTTATTTTACTTTTCAATTAGGATTCTTGGTGTTGTTGGTTGTAAGTACAACTTTTTATTTATTTTCATGAACATATTGACAATTTTGTGATCCTCAAGTTTGTGATCCTGAAATAAAAAGTTATCTTCTATTCTCCAGTTGAATCTTGAGTGCTTTTATTCCCTGTAATCTGTTTCTAAGTGATGTTTTCACTTTTAGCACTGGGCTGTCCTTACCACACTTTCATGTTGCCTGGGCAAGGCTGAAGGACTAACTTTATTTGTGTATCTCAGGGCTAAATCTTCCCCCAACTGTTTTTTTGCAGGGCAGTAATTTCTTTAAATTATGTGCACAAATAATTTCTGTTTTTAGAAATTCTTTCAGTGATCCTGTTTATTAACTATTTTACAGTGTCTATGTGAAACTTTCTTAAAGATGCACTTTGAACTTCATAGCATTCACCAGTTACATACTGGTACAGGGTAAAGGAACAGTCATGCAAGTTGTCAGCTGCTTATCTACAGTGCTGAAAGGGGCCAGTGGGGAGGATTACCTTTTATTGTTTTCTTTCTTTCTTTCTTTCTTTCTGTACTGGGGATTGAACTTAAAACCTTGCACTTGCTAGGCAGGCACTTAAGCCACTGAGCTAAATCCCCAGCCACTTACCTTTTATTGTATCTAGAAAATAATCCAGGTATGGTGATGCATAGCTGTAATATCAGCACTTGGAGGTTGAGGTAGGAAGATCATCAGTTTGAGACCAACCTGGGCTGTATAGCAAGTTAAGCCAGCGCAATTTAACAAGACCCTGTCTCAAAAATGTAGAAATTTTTTTTTAAGAGTAGTTGCTCATCAGGGAACATAATTTCTCTAAATTGAGGTTGATTGAATTAAAAGTTGTCTATTACTATATGTGAAACGGGGGTCTGGTGCACACTATGTACACTTTGCACCTCTGCTTGTGATACCTGTGGGGCTCCACAGGAGTACAGAGAATCAACAAACTTAGGTTGATAGAGCTGGGCTACTGAAAAGTTCCTTTACATTTTCTTCTCCCCACTACAGTTAGCTAACTGTTCTCCAGGACTCCTGCCGCACATTTGTTTTTCTATAAATCAGAATCCAGTATCAGTTTCTTTTTTTCTTAGTAATTTCTTCCCTGCTTGAACACAAGTGCACTGACTCCTGCCTGGCCCCTAAGACAGAGTTTTGTTTATCAATCCATTTAATAATGATCACATTATTCTCAGCAAAGGAAAGGAGAATTACTAAACTCCCATTATGTACTTGCCAGTCATCCCTTACTGCAGTAAGGCTTAAGGGGAACTAGCTTTATTTTACAAATGAAGATATGAAGGCCTGGCCAAACCTGTCCAAAGCTGAACAACCGATAAATCACAGATGGGATTTCAGATTCAGATCCTTCTGATTAAGAAAACTATGCCCTTTGTACCTTTCTAAAAATGTCTCATTCTGTATTTAAGCAATGTTATTTCACCTCTCTCCTATATTTAAGCAACGTTAATTCCATTATGTCTAGGTTAATACTATATAGCAGATTTCAGTACCAGGAATGTGCTGAGTATCCTGAAGATACTAACAAAATTTTTAAAAGTAATCCAGATGTGGCATGTCTTTTGTCATTTCATTTGTCTTTTATTAATTGCCATCTGTAACTACTCTGTCTTGGCAGGGCTAAGAAAGATTTTTAGTAGTTTTCAAGAGCTACCTGTCACTTCTAGCAAATGATTATTTTCAAGCAACCGGTATGAAATTTCTTCAGCTTTGCCATCTAGCAACATTCAAACAGCCCTGGCAGATAGTTGCATCATCATCATCAAACCATCAATAAAGTTATATAGGCCTACTTTGCATATAGTTAATGGCACTTTGTTATGCAAGAGCATTTTTCCTCATTCTTTGAACTGACTCTTTACTCAGTCCATGGTTTCCTTTGCTGTGCAGAGGCTTTGATGTGATCCTATTTATTTATTCTTTGTAATATTTCTTGTGGAATAGGGTTTTGTTCAGAAAGTCTTTGTCTACACCTACGTATTCAAGAGTTTTACCTCTTTATCTTCCAGCAGATTAAATGTTTCTGTTTTCATATTTACATCACTGATCCATTTTGATTTTAGTTGAGTGCATGGTGAAAGATTTGGGTCCAGGTTCAGTCTGGCCCAGATATGGGTCTAGTTTTCCCAGCACCATTTTTTTTTTTTTTTTTTAAGACAGGGCTCACGCTCACTGTCTAGCTTAAGCTCTCCTTGAACTCACTGTGGGGCACAGGCTAGCCTCAAACTCACAGAGATTCTCCTGCCTTCAGCCTCCCAAGTGCTGGGATTTCAGTGGTGTCAGCACCACTTGAAGAAGCTATTTTTATTCCTGCAAAGGCGTTTGTTCCCTTTCTTAAAGATGAGGTTATAGATGGTGCTGCAGTTGTTTTTGTGTCCTATATTCTCTTCTGTTGATCCACAAGCCTCTGTTTTTGCCAACACCATGCTGTTTTTGTTTTTTAAAATCACTGTCAAATTGTAGTATAACTTAATGTTTGGGATTGTGGTGCTCCATGCCTTATGCTTATTGCTCAGAATTACTTTTGCTACACTGGGTCTTCTGGTTCCATATGAATTTTGGAATTGTTTTCTCTAGTTCTGTGAGGAATACTGTTGGCATTTTGATTGGGATTGCTTAAATCCGTATATGTTTGGGAGTATGACTTTTTTCATTATATCGATTCTGCCTATCTAGATACAGGCGATATGCTTCCATTTTCTAATATCCTCTTGTATCTCTTCAGAGTACTCTAGTTTTAATTGTAGAGGCCCATCACTTCCTTGGTTAGGTTTATTCCCAAGTAGTTTATTTTCTTGATGCTATCATGCAAGGCATTTATTATGGCTTGTGTCTAGATGTACCCCTCAAAGCCCTATGTGGTCATAGGTAGGAGTTTTCAGAAGTGGCTGGATCAAGAATATGATTAAGTGTGTGATTACTAAATTAGCCCACTGACTGGTTTTTCCTAGTTCTAGGTGTGAATAATGGGAAGACCCACCCAGGGTCTGAGTGCTACCTGTGCTAAGGGCATGTAGCATAGGTAGAATATAACAGACTGAAAAGGTCTCACTGCTTGTCACTTGCTGCTCACTGCTTTTTCTGCCTTCTGGCTACCATGAACTGCTTTCCTCTGTGATGCCCCTCTGCCATCCACCCTGCCTTAAGCCAGCTGATTATGGACTGAAGCCTCTACTATGAGCAAAAATAAACATTTCCTTCTTTGACTTTGGATGTCAGGTATTTTGTCTCAGCAATGAGAAAAGTAATTAAGACAGTATTGTTTCCCTAATGTCTCTCTCGGTGAATTTGTTACTGGTGCATAGGAATGCTATTGCTTTTTGACTGTTGATTTTGTATCCCACTATGGCACGAATTTGCTTATTAAATTCTTGGAGTCTTTCAGTCAGAGTGCCATATCCTAACTTCTAGATCACAAGGAAGGATTTCTAGGAGTCTCTTGGTGTTTGGGGGATCATGTCCTCACCAGTAATGATAATGTAACTTCTTCCTTTCCTGCCCATATTCCTTCTTTCTCTAGTCTAATTGCTCTAATGTTTCAAGAACTATATAGAACAGGAGTAGTTGTGCCTGATTTTAGGGTTTTTTTGGGGGAGGGTACTGGGAATCAAGCTCATGACCTTGAGCTTTCTAGGCAAGTGCTATCCTGCTGAGTTATATCTCCAGCCCTTTATTCCTGATTTTAGAGTGAAAGCACTCAGCTCTTGTCCAGTTCATATGATGTTGGCTGTTGGTTTGTCATAGATAGTCTTTATCAGAGTGAGATAAAGACTGTCTATTCAAATTTTCTGTAGGGTTTGTACCATAAGATGATCAGAGGGTTAATAAAAAATCAATAGCATTCCTAGACACAAACAACAAACTCACTGAGAGAGAAATTAGGGAAACAACACTTTTCACAATAGCATTCAAACAAACAAAATACCTAGGAATCAATCTAGTGAAGAAAGTAAAAGACTTCATTGAAAATTTCAGGACTCTGAAAAAGGAGACCAAAGAAGATATAGGAAAAAAGGAAGATATTCCTTGTACTTAGATAGGAAAATGTAATGAAAATGGCCATGCTTCCAAAATTGTTACACAGATTTAATAGAATCCTGATCAAAATACCAATAGAAGATCCACAGAATTAGAAAAAACAACCCTAAAATTCATTTGGAACCAGAAGAGACCTAGAATAGTAAAAGCATTGTTTTCCATCCTTTGACTTTCACTCTTGAATTAAATGGGTTTCTTGTATGCAGCATACTGTTGGATCTTGGTTCTTAATCCATTTTGCCAGTCTTTCTTTTGATTGGTGAATTTAAACCATTAACACTGAAGATTATAATGATATGTATTGATTTATCCTTGACATGTTATTTTCCTATTATTGGCTCTCTTTCTTCTCCCCAAGCCCTAATTATTTGCTTGCTTTGCCTGGTGGATTCATTCTATTGGGGTTCATGGAGTTGTAATCTTTGTTATCTCTTTCTAGAATGTCCTTCAGAACATTTGTTTGAGCTAGAGTCCCCCTATGCAGTTCAGGTTGGCTTTGAATTCACTGCATAGTCCAGGCTGGCCTTGAACTTGCAGCAATCCTTTTACCTCAGCCTCCTGAGTACTAGAATTACAGACATGCACCACCACACCCAGCTTTCAGAGCATTCTGGAGTGCTGGTTTGGTGTTTATGAATATCTTCAGGTGCTCTTTGTCATGGAAACATCTTGTTTCTCTATCAGTTTTTTTTTCGGGGGAGGGATACTGGGAATCAAACTCACAACTGAGGCAGGCACTGTGCCACTAGCTATATTCCCAACCTTTCTCCATCAGTTTTGAAAGATAGTTTTTTTTTCTTTTAGTTCCCAAGTTTTATTTAAGAACTCATAAAAAATATTCCACACAAAGGAGCTTTAATCCTCGTCTTCCTCCTCTTCTTTGTCCTAGTTAATCTGGAAGTAATGTAGTTTGTAACTCTCTTTGCTGTTAGTGGCTATGTGCAACCAACCATGTAGTGCTGCAACCCATGCAGCTCCATGTGTTTTCTGGGTTGAAGGATGGTGAGAGGATGAGAAAATAAGAGAAAAAGCTGGGGTCAGGTGGAGCCCTTACCTTCCTGATGGGAGGAAAGGAGCAGCCCCCTCACTGCAGGGGCATTTATTTATATGTTTTAGCAACTTGTTGTCACATGGCACACTGTTGTCCTAGTAACCCACTGTTCAGATTGTTTTGGGTATAGGTGTTCTCTGGGCTGAAGCAGCTTCTTCACATGGCTTGGCCCCAGTGCTCTTTGTTCATGGGATGGCCTTGCCCCAGACTTGCATGTGTGGTCAATTCCAGCTTCAGTGGCTCCCAACAATGTATGTTGTTCTTCTTCAGATACTTTTTGGTGAGATATTTCAAATACCTTTTGGAAAAAGACAACTTGGAAGTCACAGTGATCTTGCTCTTGCTCCTTTCAATGGTGACCACACCTCCACTGAGATTCCTGACTGTGCAGTTCACCTTGATTCTCCCCTGGAGAAACTGCTTGAAATTGTCAGCATCCATGATTCCATCTTCTACAGGATGTGTGCAGTCAAGGATGAATTTCAAGATCTGCTTCATTTTTTTTTTTCACCAATCGCTCTCTCCTGGGAGACATCTGAACCTACATAACTCACCAGCCACAGCATCCACTATGTCCACTGCTCTATTCTAATGGTGCATTCTCTATGGAGGCCTCTGGGGTCACCAGTCATCACCATGTGTCTACAGGTTCCAGTACCCCTCCCATGCAGTGAGTCCTGGGTCAGGGAGAAATTACTGCCTGCCTCTTCCTTCTTTTTCATTGAAACTTCTCTCTTCACTCTCCCCATGTGCTTCAGTCCTTGCTTCAGATCTTTCCTGGGTCCTGAAGCTCTCTTCTTTCCTTCTCTTCCTTATGTTGCTATATTCAAGTGTCTGGACAGCAAATCTTTCAGAGGCTCCTTCTCTGCTGCTCACCACTGTATCACCCCAAACAGTTTGACTTACAAGTGTGTGTGTGTGTGTGTGTGTGTGTGTGTGTGTGTAGATGTACCCTAGAGAGCAGAATCCACTAGTGTAGGTGTTGACTACAATGTCAGATGAAATGTCAGATGAAAGGGTGCACAGCAATGGATGTGGATAGACCATTTGCCATCAACTGAGAACCAAGGATTTAAGATGATAGTTATTTGTGTTTAAGAATGATGTGGGGGAATAGATACAGAACAAGTTTATTTATTTATGTATTTATTTTGTGATGCTGGGGATGGAACTCAGGGCTTCATAAATGCCAGCCAAGTGCTCTACCACTGAGCCACATTTCCAGCCCCAGAGCAGTTTTAGAAATGCAAAGAGAAGCCATAAAACAGGAAGAGGCAGTCTCATGTTTTCAGTACCTAGTGGAGGCCAAGTCAGTTGAATGAAGTTTCTAGCAGAAAGGTGGTGAGGGTGGAGCTGGAGTGGGTGTTTCTGATGACATGGCTGGAAAGTAAGAAATAAGATGGTTTGTGTCCCACTGTTTTCCAAGCACTTCCATAAACACTTGTAGCTCCACAGTGCCCCTCTGGCAAAGTCACTGGCTTCACTGACCACATGGGACACCCAAGCAGCCAAGTTCAGTCCCCTTAAGCTTTTACTTTAGGTGAGTAATTCCCTACTTTGAATAAGGCACAGATCTCCATTTATTTTGTTTATTTTTTTGGTACCAGGGATTGAACTCATGACCTTGTGTTTGCCAGGAAAGTGTGCTTATGCCGCTGAGCTAAATCCTCAGCCCTAGAGCTCCATTTTAAAGAGAAGGGAAAAAACCCTCAGGCCAACTTAGGTTATTTTTAATATAATATCACTTAAACACATAAAAGCAAAATACAGAATAAAGTTTTTATTCTGGGCATTCTGCATCAATGAAACAAAAAGTGTACGAATCAAATGTACACTACATGGTGCAAGCCATGGTCATCTTAGTGGGCTATGTGGATGTGACAGCTGGTGTGGATTTATTCAAGCTAAGTCACCACTTGCAGAGGGAAGGAGTGAGTGGATGCTGACTTGGACCCCCTGAGAGCATTACACTGAGGTGGAGATGAGCAGGGACTGTTTCCTTTCAGCATCTCAGGACAGAATCCAGTAGCCGTTCTCACTACTTCATCCTCGTTTGAAACAACGAACTTCAGTGCTGCATAATTATGTGTAGTGAACTGCATCCATTTAAACCTTAGGATGCGATGCAGATTGTTGAAAAATGCAGTGATTAATGAAACTACCATAACATTTTTCTAATAATTTATAGAATCCTACAGATGTATTCTTTTGCACCTGGCTTCCTTCACTCAGCAAGCTGGTTTTGAGTTTCATTCATGCAATAGCATATGGCAGTATTGTGTTTTTTTTACCGAAACGCATTGCATTATATATCATATCTCATTTTTCAGAAGAATAGACTGTAATAGAAATTTTAATCAGAAGTGTCAAAATTATTTCTTTATAATTTGTAAGGGGGAGCTTGCACATTGTGTTATTTATTATAGATTGCAGGGGTGTGTGCTCTCTACAAACATGTTATGCCTGTTACAGGGAAATGGCATCACTATGGCCTAACTAAATTAGATTTTTGTTTTAGATAAAAGAAAAGTTATTGGGTTCCTGCCTGCCATGCCATGAACTCTTGCCCCTCACCCATGCCACCCTGCCATGGAGCCAGCCAGCTAAAGACTGCAACCTCTCTACAAACTATACCTGCTGTAGGTTCTGGTCCCATGCAAACTTCTAGGAAACAAAGATGAATGAGAGGTGACGACACTTGGGCTTAGTGAGGATGAATAACATGATTACGGCAAGCTATGGACAGAAAGAACTGAGCTTTGGAGACCTAACTGTTCATGGCTCTTGACCCTACAGCAGGATGTGGTTACTTCAAATATTTGAGCATTTCCATGTCTTATTGCCACATCCATTTGGTAGACTCTTTCTGGGCAGAGGAACCCATGATTTGCCATCATTAAAGATCAACTCCCCGTACTAAGATGGGTTATCTGCTACCAAAATGGCCCGATTGTTGGTACTATGGTATGAACACATAAAAGCCAAACCTTATAGATCATAGTAAAAATTCCTGAAAATCTTAACCTGTGTAAAAATGGCCATATATATATTTCTTTAATAGATTTAGAATAAGAAACTGTATTTCTAGTAAGGCTTTTGAAATACTGAGACATCTCATGGAAAATGGGTCTCTTTTCCCTTTTAAGAACAGTGCATATTTTTAAAGAAATTAATTAAAAACAGCATTATTTCCTTATTGACAATAGGTCAATAATATCATTCTAGATGGTTAAGCACCTTTCTCTAAAGAACATATTCAAGTGAGAAATCAAAAAAAAAAAAAAAAAGAAAAGAAAAGAAACAGAAAAAAGAAGAAAAAAGAAAAGGCATTTATACCAGGCAAGTGCTTTATTTATAAGAGTGAAATGTGTTTACATAGTTGATGGTATTGGTCTTAGTAGTAATCTTGACACTGAGGAGAATGAAGACTTGTGCTCAGTGACTGGGAAGATAATTCTTCAGTCTGTGAAGCAGTATTGGAAACAGAGGAGCTGTTTCCTGGCTGTGTGTTGATGTCACTTGGTAAATGCAGGGGAAGGTGGCTGACTGGTGATCCTCGAGCGCATCCCGGGCTCTGGATTAGGTCAGCCACAGCAGGCTGACACCACTGTCTTCGGTTATCAGTCTTCAAAGGCCAGCGGGCAGACTCGGGCCTTTCTAGAAAAAGCCAGCAATCTTTGCAAAGATCACGTGAAGTTCCAGGTAGGGCTTCTGCTCGTGATTACCATCCCCACTGAGGCAGGAGGTTGAGCAAGGGCAACAGACAGAAAGCTCTGGGACAAAGATTGAGAAAGCAGACAGGGCAAGAACAACTATGTCAGAGCATCAGGAAATCAACAGATAAAGGCCATCCCAGCCCTCCAGACCCCTGGACATGCACAGAGCCAGAAGCACAGCCCTGGCTAGTATCCAGCCTTGTTTGTGGTGCAGTTTGATACCCCTCTGGATACCTTTACTCTTCCTCTGAAAACCCTGCGTGGTTGAAAGCTTCCCCTCCTGACAGCAGGGCCGAGTCAGGTACTCTATGAGCCATGAATCCTGTCAACCCCAAATCCTCCCATTATATCAGGACCCCAAGAGATCCAGCACCTGACTCTATGGGACCATGAACTCTTCTCTCTGGCCTGCTCTTGCTCTGTAGAATGCATTTTTACTTCTAATGAATCTTACTTTTTTTTTTTTTTTTTAATTGGTACCGGGGATTGAACTCACAACTGCGTCCTTGCAAAAAGGCAGACGCTTATGCTGCTGAGCTAAATCCCCAGCCCCATGAATCTTACTCTTATCACTCCTGGAATCCTACTCAGTTCTTTGTGATGCCAACAACCTGGTAATGTCCCTTTCTGGGCCCCTGTGCAGTAATGCTGTCACCTCAGGGTCCCCTGAAGAGGAGGCGTGTTGCTCTTCAATAATTAAAGACACTCTGAAGTATTTTTTTCCTGTGGCTCTTCATTACAAGCTGCTTGGATCATGAATTTCTCAAACACAGTTGTTTGGTTTTTCTGGTGTGAATTCAGGAAAAGTCTCATTTTGTTAAGGTGTGAGCATGGATTGTGTGTGGAGTTGCCCCAGAGACATTGTGTAAATGTGCAAACCTTTGACTTTGCTCACTGTGTTTGCAGCTTCTTTGATCAGAGGGTGGTCACATTGTCCCTGGCAGGGCATCTCCTGGAAGTCACTCAAACCTGCAAGAGAATGCACCACAGACTGTGGTGACGCAGGGGAGGGTGTGCCCCAGAGGCCCACCAATCAGAGCTCTTCTTAAGAAAATCTTGAGGTACAAAGCTCACCAAGGTCAAGCCAGCAAAATATGTCTTTAATGTCTCTTATCCTGTTTTTAAATTTTATTTTTAATTGACAAATAATTGCATATGTTTATGGGACGTGATACGACATTTTAACACAGGTATATATTGTGAGACAATCAAATTAGGGTAATTAGCGCTCCTATGGCCTCAGATAGTTATCACTTCTTTGTATGAGAATATTTAAGATAATCTTTACCTATGTTGAAATATTTTCTCTCTCTCTCTCCACACACACACACACACACACACACACACACACGCACACATACACACAGACGCACACACTGTTGTGTTTTGTGTGTGTGTGTGTGTGTGTGTGTGGTGCTGGGGATTGAATTTAGGGCCTTGTACATTCGAAGCAAGAACTCTACCACTGAGTCCCAGCCTCAGACCCTGTGTGAGGCAATATTAACTCTAGACACATGGCTATGTGCCTGAACACCAGACCTTCCTCTTTCTTTTCAGTGGAAACTTTGTATCTGTTGACCTCTTTTTTGATATCCTTCCCCTCCAAACGTTTGAATTTTTTTTTTTTAATTTAATGAGAAACCTCCGGCTTTCCGCAGTGGCTGACTTAAGAAGAGGGTTTCATAACTATCTTTCTTTCTTCTCTGCTCCTTCCAGACTCTCAAACAAGCCATTGATTGTTCTTCATAAAGAGTTTTTGGAGCAGCCATGTAACAGTGCTCCTGCTTCAGGCCATTGATTTATCAATCATTTCCAGTATGGTCTTGGACCAATACCATTGATTATGGTCCTCTGCAGACAGAGCAGAGCAAGAATGATTTTCAGGAAAATATTGTAGACTACATGTTAGTTTTCCAGCTCTAAGACAAAATGTTTGAGAAGCAAAGCTTAAAGAAGGGTTTTGGCTCCTGGGTTTGGTCTATAATGGGCAACCTTCATTGCCTTAGGCCTTTGTGAGGCAGAATATCATGCCAGGCAGGGTAGGTGCAGCAGAAGGTCACCTCTTGGAAGCCAGGAAGAGCCAGATTGGGGAAGGTCAGAGACTAGATCTAGTTCCCCAGGGATTCCTCAAGGACCTTCTTTCTCCCTTCGACTAAGTCCCACTTCCTAAGTACCCATCACTCACTAACACCCATCAAGTTATGAACTCATTAATGATTAATCCATGGATGAGGTCAAAGCCCTAACGATCCAATATTTCCCTAAAACCCCACCTCTGAGGGCTGGGAATTTAGCTCAGTGGCATAAGTACCTGCCTTGCCAGCACATGGTCATGGGTTCGACCCCCGGTACTGATTAAAAAAAAAAAAACCCACCTCTGAACATTGCATTTTTTTTATTTAAAGAAAAAAAAAGCAAAACAGAAAAAAGGGTAGAAGTAATACAGAATTTTGAAATAAATTAATGCTAATAAATCACTAGTTGATGTTACATATTGTCATCTTAGAAATAATTGTTCAAGTCCCAAAATTAAAGCATCAGAAGTGGACAATCAAACAATGAGAGTGCAAACCATTCTGTTCAATAATCCAACAAAAACTTAGTAATGTGGTCCTCTCTCTTACACACTTAAACATACATGCAGTATATCTTTTAGAGCACTTTCCTTCCCTTTCTTTTTTTACAATAGCTATTACACATTTCAGAACTTATTACTCCTATAGTTTTTATTATTTTTTACACCAGAAAGACAATGTGATATTTATAAATATGATTCTTATTTATTTCACTTATGAGGATAGTCTCCAGTTGCTTCCATTTATCTATAAAGGCCTCAAGATCACCATTTTAATAGCTGAGTAATATTCCATTGTATAAAAATGCCACATCTTTTTCATCCACTCTGTGGTTGATGAGAATTCTGGTGGTTTTCAAGATTTAGCTATTACAAATTGTGCTTCTATGAACATGAGTGCATGTATATCATTGTGATGTGATCTTTTCAGTTTTTCTGGGAAAATACCCAGGAGGGGAATAGTTGGATTGAATGGCACTTCCAATCCTAGTCTTCTGAGAAATATCCATACTGATTTCCATAATGGCTGCACCAGTCTACACTCCCACCAACAGTGGAGCAATATTCCTTTCCCCCACAGCCTTGCCAACATTTGTTATCAGTTGATTTCTTGATGGCAGCTATTCTTTCTGGAGTGAGATGAAACCTCAATACTGTTTTAATCTGAATTTCTCAAATGACCAGTGATGGTGGACATGTCTTCTTATTTATTTGCCATTTGTATGTCTTCATCTGAGAACTGTGTTGAATGTTGCATTTTTGTGGATCAAGTTTCTAATACGTGGGTCTTTTGGAGACACTCTAGAGCAAAAGCGTAACTGGCTGTTGGGGTAATTTCCAGGCTTGCTTGCAGATCTTTCTTTCTTTCTTTCTTTCTTTCTTTCTTTCTTTCTTTCTTTCTTTCTTTCTTTCTTCTCTCTCCTTTCTTTCTTTCTCTTTTTCTTTCTTTCTTTCTTTCTTTCTTTCTTTCTTTCTTTCTTTTTTCTCTTTCTTTCTTTCAGAGGAAAACACAAGGAAAATAACACAGAGTAAAATCAATCAAAAAAACCAGAATAAGTGATACAGAACTTCCAAACCTTATGAAATCAATGATTGTTAACACAATGCCTTTTGTTGTCTTCAAAATACCTGCAGATACCACTTTTGGACATAGTAAAAATGGAACAGATTACAATAGAATAGAAACAATAAAAACAAAAGAATGCTATAAAGGACATCAAAACAAGCCAGTAGTAAATACAGAATGGCTTCCATAACATGTCTTGCTATCTTTTAAATAGCTGCTCATGCCATCAGAGTTAACATAAACAAAACAAAAGAGAATAAAAACCCAACCCTCTCCCCAAACAATGAAAATGGTTTGGTTTCTGGGCCGGGATCTCCTTCCTGTAGGACCCGGTTCTCTCCCTCTGCAGTTCTCGAATGGCGCTAACTCATGGAGGAAGGCTGGGGTCTCTCCTGTGTTTCCTGTGTGCATGCTGTGGTCTGGGTTGGAGATGTCACATAGTGAGGCTCATTTGTTTCTGGACAGGGCTTTTGTGACAGCTGAAAAGTGGGAGGTGGAGAGATACATGAGTTGGTCAGGTGGGGAGACGGCGTGGCAGGAAGTGGGATTAGACGGTCTGCAACATTTCTCCCCACTCTCTTATTCAGGAACCCTAAACAGCAGTGCTCCTCTGGGGATGTGACAGAGAGCAAAGGTTATTTTCCACAGTACACACCGGGAGAGTCTTCCTCACTTCATTTGCTAACGGTCACTTCAGTTGGCTCTGCATCCTGAATCTTTAATACACTGGTTAATCTCAGAAAGAAGGATCTGGCCACGTTGTTTACTTGTATGTGTCACAGCTGCATTCAGGTCAGGGTTGTGTTCAGATTTTCTTTCAGTCTGCTTTCCGGGACAATGAAAGAATGGAAGTATCATTTTTCAAATTAAATTTCACAGGAGTCTAAGGCTTATGAGCTATTGTTTGACAGAGTACTCCCATGCTTACCTAAAATTCCAGAAACTTGTAACATTTCCTCTTGGGAACAGAAGTTCATATTACAACCCTTGTTAGACCTTGGAACCTTCTCATGGTCCCCAAAATTCTAGCTGGCAAAGCCATCTGAAGAACCACAAAGGTCTTTACACATGTTCTAGATGAAAATATACTATGTACTTTTTAGAATTTTTTTTAGAATTTTTAGAAATGTAAATGCCCGTATATCCTGATTCCTGAGTGTTTAGTAAAATGTATCATGAGTCGCCACTCCATCCTGTCTGTGTTTGTTCCCTTCCAGGTGTTTTGAGAGCTACCAGGGATTGGCTGGGTCACCCGGGAAGAGCTGGCTCTCCGATTCCCCTGGCCTGAGGCCGAGGGTGCGGGACAGGGCTGTGTGTGTGGGCAGCCCTGGAAATTTGGTTCTGCCTTCCTAGAGTCCCTGCCCCTAGACACATGTGCAGGTTTCCTATTTTTGCATGCATTTGTGGTCTGGCTACTCTAGAAATTTACCACTCAAACACGTGGCAGGTGACTTTGCAGCTCACAGCCTTTCTCCCTCCTTTTTTCTTGCTCCAACCCGTGGAGCAGTGGCACTGGGCACCAGAGCAGAGTTTCTGCAGGACTTGGGTGGCTTCCCAGTGGCTGCATTGACACAGGCAGGAAGGGAGAGGGAGGGGCAGCCTTCCCAGCTCTGTGGCACCCCTGGCCAGGGGCCTCTCTGGAAGGACAGTCTGGCAAGGGCTCTGGCCTCTGCTCAGCCTCAGCAAGCCCTCCTTCATTCCTTCTCGGTGGCCCTCTGCCACATCACCTTCCACGAGGACAAACATCCTCTGGCTGAGGAGTTTGGCTTGAGGGCTGGCTCCGCAAAGGACATCTGAACAGTGCTGATAGTTTCGAGGCCTCCCCTTTTGGGTACTGGGTTTGCAATTGCATCGGGTAGGGAATTAGGAAGCTAGAGATTCATCTTTTGGTGATCCAGGTAAGCACAAAGCCAAGCACAGCCTTTTCCCTACCTCAAATGGATCCAGAATTTCAGCTGAAAAACAAAACAAAACAAACCAGAGCATGGTTTTGAAAATGTAAAGACAGAGCAAGAGCTGGGTATGGAAGTGCATGCCTGTGATCCTAGCACTCTGGGAGGCTGAGGCAGGAGATCACAAGTTTTAGCCCAGCTTGGTCAACTATAACAATTTAGTAAGGACTTGCCTCAAAAAAACACAAAAAAACAAACAAAAAACAGAAAAGAAAAGAAAGGAAACCTGGGGCTGTAGCTCAGTGCAATGATTCTAATTAAATATCCATACTGGGGGGGGGGCGGGAAGCAGAGCAAGGTCTTTGCATGAGATTCGTCTTGCGCTGTGAAAGGCTCCCTTCCGTCAGGAGCAGTGGCCCCCTTAACGTCATGGCCAGCTGCCTGTGCCTTTCCTACTTGGGACCCTGTTTGGGAAGAAGGTAAAGATGCAGAGGCCTGAAGATCTAGATAGCTGTGTGTGAGACTGGGGGTTCTGGGGACCCAGTGTCAGTGGTTTTAGCACCACGGGAAGTTCCTAAGAGAAGCCAGTGTCCGATGAGGAATCTTCAGATGTGAGGGGTATAAACAGCCTTGGGAGGGTCTCCTTCAGATGCAGCTTCCCAAGCCCAGCCCCAGGGAGAAAGCTCGGTGGTTCTAAGGGGCTCCAGGCTGATTTTGACTGTGGTAGCTTTGGGCCCCAGGAAGCCTGGTTGTCTGAGGAACTGGCGATGTGGGACGGGGGCACCTCTGATGCTCTGCTGTCTGGGCAGCTGCTACCTCTCAGGCATCCTCCTGGGGGAATCACACTAATGGTCTGGTTGGCCATTCACACACAGCTGTAGCTTTCAAGCTCTTTAGGCTGTGAACCATCAGGAAGCTGGGTTTTATTACAGAATCACTCCTGTGCCCATCTCTGAGCACTAAAGTACATCTGACCAGCTGGGAGGGGAGGCTTCTAGATGGCCAGGCCTGGGCATAATGTGACAGCTCTGGGCATTGGGGTGCTACTGCATGGGGGAGGAGGCCAGGAGGTGGCAGGGGAACAGGCACGTCAGCCTCCAACCAGGGCTGCTCTGCTGGAGAAGGACAGGTACATACTGAGGCTTTGCAGGCAGGGCTGCAGGTAGCAAATGGCAGTGCCCCTTGATGGTGGCAGTTGCACAGCTGTCCTGGGAAGGGGTGGCTCAGGTCAGGCTCTGTCAGGTTCCATGTGAGTGGCAGCTCCAGGTGGCAAGGAGAAGGCTCTGGGCAGGTGGACTCCAGCCGCGTTCTGCGTTCTCTGCCCCTGGGGGGCCTGGGGTGGATTCTCAGCCACTCTGATTCCATCACCTCATCTGCTGAAAGGGCTGAATGTGAGGGATAGATGTCTAGGCATGGAGTCCAAAGTGGCATTTTTGTTTGGGCACCTTTGCTGAGGCCCGTCTCGGGGAGAGTCTTAGCTCCTAAATGCTGCGCTCATCTCACGACCACATCTCAGTTCTCCTTCCCACTGCTGAGTTGCTTCTCAGGCCTGCCTGAGGAGCGGGGTCGGGGGCAGCTGGGGCACTCTGAATAGGCAGTCAGAGGAAGGTTAGATGTGGGGTGCTGGGCGGTGGGGGGTTGCTTGCTGCTATTGGAATACAGAGAGTTGTGCAGCAGTTTTTGCATAAGGAGCCCCATTTCTGCCAATGCAAGGGCAGAAAGGGGCATCATTATTTGTAATCAGCAAGAAAGAGAGGAGGCACCATCAACAGTGCCAGGAGTGAGCAACACCACCCGACAGGTGCAGTGGGTGATGTTTTGAAAATCAAGAAACCCTGTGAGTCAGCGCTACGTGCGGGCCATGAGGAGGACACCAAGACGCCAGTCCCTCCTGGCACATAGCTGGGAGAGGAGAAGAGCCAAGGGTCCTCCCCACCTCCCCGTGAGCTGCCTGCTGATCTGGAGAAACAGGCTGTGATGATAGCTGTCGAAGTTCAGTGCAACTTAATGCTAGTAGTGTTTAGGGTTTCATTGACTTTGCAGGCCTAAAGCGGGTAATCTGATCATCTATTTATAGGACAACAATACACAGTATAGCATCTATACTATAGATACTATAATATAATTGTCTATTATCTTGTTTTCAAGCCCTGCATCATTTTCATTGTTTGGTTTGGTTTAGTTTTATTCTATTTTATCTTGTTTTATTTTATTATGTCTGATGGCATGGGTGGCTATTTCTTAGATAATAAGACATATTATGGTAGCCATTTGGACTTACTATTATCTTGTTTTGAAGCCCTGTATTGCATTCACTGTTTTGCCTGGGACAAGAGACCAGGAGGAGAGCCAGGGCAGGCAGAGAAGGGGAGGGGAGGGCAGAGCAGGATAGGGCGAGGACAGGATCCATCATAGGAAAAGGTCTGTGGTATCCACAGCCCTTCCGTGACCTCACTGTCCAACCGAGCTGTAGTAAGACCTCCAGGAACCTATATCTCGCAGAAGTCTTTGAAACAGTTTGTTTTTTGTTCCTGAAGCTGAGGGGTAACTTTGGCCACTGGGCTCAGCCAGGGACGGGCAGTTTATTGCTTTAGGGCAAGGGCCACATCAGTGATAAAACTCACTGTTCAGGCACTTTCCAGCTTTACCTGGGAGGCAGACTTATTCATTTAGAACAGTGTATATGAGCAATGAGCTCAAAGATAGACACCAGGAACATATAAATTCAAGGCGTCCATGCTTGAAGTCTGTTAGGTGATTCTCCTCTTGCCAGCTGTTTCCATGTGTGTTTGTTGTGAGTGTTTGTGGCACTGGAGACTGAACTCAGGGCCTTGTGCTTTGGTGGGTGAGCATGCTACTCCCATGGAGCTACATCCCAGCTCGGTCTCACTGTTGAATCCTTCTCTCTCTGTTCTTAGTTGCTTCGACAGCTTGAGATCAGAACATCTCCTTGGACTAAAGCTGATCATGCAAAAACCTGTAAGCTTGTGATGCTGGGGGAGCCCTTCCCTGTGTGTTTTGCTGACAGAAGGTAAGCCTCGGTCTGGGGCTGGGCGGATGGACAGAGCAGCTTGCCGATGCATGCTCAGTGTGCGTGCTGGGGATCGCGGCTGTGGAGGAGGAGCGTGGTCAGTCTGCAGGCTGTCTCCAGAGAGACTGGCCTCCCAGCACGAGGAAACTCAGGAAACTCGCAAATCACCGTGCAAAGAGATGTAGGGAGGGGGCTGTCCTTCTTTTGCATACCAGAACTTGCCTTTCTTTTGGGGAAACAGCTGTTTAGAAACCCACGGGCCTGAATTCTCATGTGGCAGACATTGTGCTGCACTCAGTTTTCAAGGACTGATGTGTTTGTGCAAGGAATTCCTTCGAACAAATTCAGTTCTTGAGTCTGTGTCCTCTCAAACTGGCGTCAGGGCTCCCGTAGGAGGCAGCTTCAACTTACTGTTTCCAATTTGAGGCAGGAACATTACAAATGCCTCTGTAATGTTGTAATTATGGGAAGAAAGCACAAGAGGCTACATTTTATCTTGAGCACTGGGTTTAGACCCTATAGAAGTGCTCAAAAATGAAAAGAGTGGTATTCTTACTTTTCTTTCCAAACTTGTGCTTGCTTTTCTAATCTTAGCTCTTAATGAAGTTGACTGCTAGTTTTTATTTAAACACAATAATCAACCAAGAATTAAACTGGTAAAATAAAGACTAATCAAATTTCTAAACAAATCTAAATGTTAATAGATATAAAAGAACTGAAATTATGGCAGTGTAAAACTGTGTTGCCTAATGTATTAGCTTTCTGTTTCTGTTACTTGAGATAAGTCTAAGTAAAAAGAAAAAAAAAGGTTTATTTTGGTTCATGGCTTTGGAGTCCACGGCAGGTGGACCTCCTGCCTTTAGACCTCTAGTTGGGAAGTTCTGGTGGAGCAACTGTTTGCCTCATGACTGGGAAAGGAAAGAGAAAGAGGGGAGAGATCTGTGTCCTATAGTGCCTTTCAGATGCCCAAAAGACCTAAGGACCCCACCTTTTAAAGATTCCACTGACACCCAAGAGCATGAAGAAGACACACATTCTGTATCACTGCGCCTGAGATGAGAGAAATGAATTAGGCATCATGCAAAAAGCAGACAGCATTGTAACATGATTATTTCAAGGAAAAATAGACAGACCTGCTAAAATAACATTTCGGTCCGAGTATGATATTGTTACAAATATCCAAACGGAAAACGTGATCTCCAGCTGTTAGTGCTTATACAAGGCTGTCATGGTAACCTTGGCTCTCAGTGATATTTGCTTGTGCTAAATTCTGTGGTCTTTCAAGCTATTTACTGGGTGCTAAGAGGGAAAACTATGATTTTATAACCTTCTCTCCTTGCCATCAGGCCTGAAGCATCTTATTCCAATTCCATGATTCTTTTTACATAATCCTTATCCAAAAATTGCATACTTCTACCATATACCATATATCTTTCTTTCTGCTCTATAAAACAACCCATTAATAAAATGGAAACGATATCCATTTCACATACCATTTTTGTTAAAGTACTTATGTAATATTGAAGTCTCTGTGGCAAAATAACTAGTATGAATGCTGTAAAAATATGTAGCTAAATATGAAATTAGCCCTAATAACTGGTGATGTGTTAGATTACTTTGAGATAGAAACATATATATGCATCCACTTAATAAACTTCATTAAATTGCATTGTTTGGGACAAATTTTAAAAATATTCAGGGCCAGGGATATAGCCCACTAGCACAAGCACCTGTCTCACAAGTGGAAGGTCCTGAGTTCAATTCCTGATACAAAAAAGAAAATCAGAATTACCAAGCAACTTGAGAGTCCTGTTATTTCCTGTGGATCAGATGTGACCCTCTGAGGAAGTGTGGCCCTGGGAGAAGAGATGACAGCAGAACACAGGCAGAAAGTGACCCCGTGCTGGCTGCTCAGTCTTGGAGGAGAGAAAGGGACGAAAGCTGACCTCAGATGGCGCGGTGAGGATGTACAAGTGTGTTCTGTGGAGTGTCCTGGCTACAGAAATAGAAATTGAATTCAGTCACTAAGTCTCCTCCCAGTGTGGTGGGTTACCTAGTGGTCAACTTGTAACACCAGCTGAACGAAGTCAGCGTGGTGCTGGGTGTGGAGGGCTTGTTGCTGAGAGTGCTGAGGATTGTTGCCAACAGCATGGAAAGAGAACTGGAGGGGAGGGCGGTGTGCTGTTGATCCTCCTGAGCATTGTAATCCTAGTATTATGTATTGTGATCCAAATATTGTAGTCCCTTTCCCAGTCTTCCTTACAATCCAGAAAGTTATGTTTGTAATCCTGTTGAAATGTTACTGGAATCTCAGCAAGCTAAGTCCAACCTACCACCTTCTGTGCAACCCATGGTGAGAGTAAAGACACCAAGACGTATTCAAAGTTATGGGCCTTCAACATATTCTAAGCCCAATCCAAGTGAGGATATATGGACAACAGCCCTGATCCAAGGCCTCTCCCAGAATTTATTATCTTGTGAAGAAAGGAGTGGTTCAAGAATGAGTGACAGTGAGGATGGCGGGAATTGCATGAGTAACTTGAGCTGGCTGGACAGGTGGGGAGAAAAGCATCTTTGCAATATGCAGGGAGAATGATATGCAGAAGGACCTGTCTGCATAATTCAATTAGGGTAGCATTTAAATGGTTTTAGGAAGCTGTTGCTTCAGTTTCTGATATGTAAACTTTTGTACCCTGGGAAGTCATGGCCTTTTATTTTGAGTCTAGAACCCAGCTGACATTTCTGGAGCTGACTGGCTCTGCCATCCCATTGTGTTCAGCCATTTAACAGGAAATACAATGTGAGGAAATAGGAAACTGTCAGGTTGGCTTCCAGGAATATATATCAGTACCTTGACTGGTCTTATTTGCATTGCTTATAGCCAATTGAAGGGAGACGAAAATACCATAGCCAGCTCTGTACATACCAGTGCATAGAAACAAGATTTGATTTAACTAATTGTTCTGCATTCAAGGGGAGCCACTCAAATTGTCTCTTACACTGTACAAGCTTGTCATGCCAGCTTTCCTGACATGAACTTGGCTGTTCCCATTGTCAGAGTAGCTCAGAGTAGAATCCTGCGGTTCTCTTCTGGGGAGCTCTGGTCCTTACTTTGTAAGTCACCCGGGCTCCAGTGCAGAACCCTCAGTCTGCTGGCACAGATCCTTCATTCTGCTGGCATCTCCTTTCTAGCTTCCACCACTGACCTTTGGCCTTCCTAGTGCAGATCCTTGATACAGACTCTTCATGTGCGCTCTAGGCCTCCAGGTGGAGAACATTGCCATGGGCTCTAGTCTTCAGCTTGTTCTTGGTCTTGTTCAGGACATTGCTGTGGGATCTAGGCCCTCAGTTGGATTATTTGGATCTCTTGTATGTGAATAGATTTCCTGAATGCTTTTGCATTTGACTGTTTGGGTGAATATTATAAAATAATCCTATAAATTGTGTGTCCTATATTAAGGGCCCAAGGTTGGCCAGGTGAAAACCCCTAAGATCATGGGCATGAGAGGCGAGCTGGTGTTAGGCAGAGGGGTTTCACTTCATATTAACCAAGTCTATCAGTAAACGCTCTGCAGTCATTGGACAGTAGAGAGTGGGGTGGGGGTGGAAGAGAGGGAGGGAGAGAGGGGGAGCTCCAGCCTTCCGCATTTCCACTTTCACTTCTTCACCATCCTGTCCTCTCTGGAAGTTTATCCAGAGCTGCGCATTTGGGAAAACAGATTGAGGAAGCACGGCTCTTGACAGGTCCCCAGGTTGGTATAACACTCAATGACCTGGCCTAAACCACTGGGTTTGTATCTCTTGGAATGTGGCACAGCAGAGCACAAAACATTTTAATCATTGCCAAGTGTTTTGTTTTGTGTAAGGCTCTATTTGATCACTCAGCTCTTTTGTAATAAAAGGCTTTGCAAAGCACTGGCTGGCTGGCTCATGGCACTTTGGTCTGAGGTAAACAGAGCTGAGGGGAGCAATAGGAACAGAGGTCCCTGGGGAGAGAGTGACCAGTGCTGCGGGAGTGCTGGTGGTATGGTGCCCATAAGGGGTGTTCCCCAGGGACCCTGCCTACACATGTCACATATGTGGTAGGCAGCTGTGAGTGTATCACCGTACATGGTTTTTTATGTCCTTGGTGAAAACCTAGGATTACCATGTTGCTTCTCCTATCTCCCCTGCCCTGGGCCCCCAGCACCTGAATCAAGAACATTGCAAGTGAAACCAGGGTGGGAAGGGCAAGCGGACTGTGTTGGTGTATGATGTAAAGAAGCCTCTGGGGGCCCAGGGATGCTTGAAGTGGTGCTGGGAAAATATGGCCAGAACACACTTTGTGTAAAATTAGGTTTTTAAAAGAAAACAACAAAAATGCTTTGGCATTTGATGGAGATCATAGAAATGACTAATTGTCTTCTCCAGGAGGTGTAGAATCAATTTCCATAAATAGATAATTCCAGAGGAGCATGGGGTTCCCTGAGCAAATAACACCTCCCCAACCCTGCCTCAGGGAAGCTCTGCCATGATCCTTGGATCACAGATGTGAGTAGCTGTGGGGGGTCCGCCTGGCCCCAGAATTCTGAATGTCCCCTCACACTTGCTCTGAACATTGCTACCAGGTGGCATTTCTCAGCTTCCACCTTGCTCCGGGGCTCTCAAAACAGTAGCAAGATTCACAGGGGAATCTTTGAGCTTTGTGTGCAGAAAGAGAGGGTTTGAGCCCACTGGGGTTAAATACTACCCAGCACTTGACCTTGGCAAGCACTCAAGGACCCTGAAGTCCTTACATGAGAGCTTGGGATGGTAGGGTCTGCTTTGCTTGAAAAGATGAAATGAGAAGATGTACATAAAAGCCTGTGGCATGCAGCTGGGCCCTGGTAAAGGGTTCCTCTCTGTGTTTGGCCTACCCTGCTGAATGGAGCACTGTAGACAGGGTGGCTGCCCAGGACCGTTTGCAGCAGGTTAAACATGAGGTGGCCTGTGGTTTGAGGCCCCGAGCTCTGGCTTTGTGAGGCACCTGTGAGCCATCAGGGAGCTGAGGACTAGAACCATGTACTATACTCCAGTACAGAATCCTGGCCCATGCGGCAGAAAATGCAGAGGAAACTGGAATGAAGCCACTGCAGGAAACCAGTGCAGGGAAGCAACCAGCATGGTGAGCAGGCTCAGGCACCTGGTTGCTGAGGTCAAAATCCTGGCTTCCTTGCTGCCAGGCACGGGACACTGTCACTCGACCTCTCCACGCACCAGGTTGCCCCCAATGGCTGTGCCAGCATCTCGAAGCTGGTGCCTGCTTGCAGGAA
The DNA here is from genome assembly GCA_004027455.1 of Hydrochoerus hydrochaeris. Taxonomy (NCBI): domain Eukaryota; kingdom Metazoa; phylum Chordata; class Mammalia; order Rodentia; family Hydrochaeridae; genus Hydrochoerus; species Hydrochoerus hydrochaeris. The sequence goes on from PVLA01011114.1 coordinate 35,940, forward strand.
GGATGTTACACAGGTTTCTATCATCACAGCTCTTCTCAGGCCACTTGCCTTCTCCCTTTCCACTGCCTGAGGGTTTTTTTTTTCTTTTCTATTTCTAGGCCACTGTTGAAACACAGCCGCTCCTGACATGACCACTGTCCTTCTTGCTCCTTCCCTTACGGCTTCGACTGCTACTTGGGGCTCCAGTCCATGTGTCACTGCAGTTTGTGTTGCAGCCAGCTCAGCTCTGCCTCTAGGCGAGGACCCATGCTAGAAGGGATTTATCTTGCATGGGTTCATGGCAGTGATCTTTGAAGCCATGTGGGAGACTCCATCTAGAGGGAACTGGCCAGTACATCTGGGCCAAATGCTGCAGGTCAAGTGCACAGTCATCCAAAGGCTGCCCTTGTTGTGGACCCAGACACGGTGTGGGGTTCGCAAGGCCACTTTTGCTTCTGAGCTGCTGGCAACAGATTTGGGGATTCCCACTATTCTCAAAAATTCAGTCGTTAGCTAGAATGACTCATGGAACTCAGGAATGCACTGCACTCAGGCTGCAGTGCAGTGGATGTGTGACACTTAGAATGTCACCAGCTAGGGCAATGCAGCTGAGCTTTGGCATCCCGAGTTTTACTGGAGTCTCATGCTAAAGACTCGGGTGATTGAATCTTTGCCTATGTGGCTCAGTCTTCAGCTGTTCTCCTCTACCCAAGGTCAGGCTGATTTTTTTTTTTTTTTGGTACTGGCATTTGAACCCAGGACCTCACACTTGCCAGGCAGGTGCTACACCACTGAGCTGCATCCCTGGCCCCAGGCTAATGTCTTAAATCTTCTAATCACATGGTGGTCTTTTGATGTGACCCCAACCTTCCAATCACATCAGCGGCTGATGTGACCAGTGTCAACCCTAAGTTGCCTCGCTACCCTAAATGGCTCACCAATAAAAGTTATTCTAGGTCCTTCTTGCTGCAAACAAAGACAAGCCAAAAACGATGCCTGAGGTTTATTTAAAAAGAGATAGGTAAAGGGTTTGTGAGAGAAACATTAGCTCAGTAGAGTGAGCTTGGGCTAAACAAAGAGAGGGAAGATAAAAGCAGAGCTAAAAGTCCACTCTGGTCTAGAAGACACGGAGTAGGTTGCTGTGAAGTGTCATGACTGCAGTTCCTCATGGTGTCTCATTCCTTTTATGCCATCCACATCTCCTGGAGCTTCCACATGGGATCCTGGGGGTTATTTGGTGCTGTCCTGGACCCTTGTAATTGATAGATCTCCCCCACATCTCCAGCCAGCTTTGCTACCCCATGTCCTGTATCAATACAACCACGCAGCAGTGCCCACTGCCCTTCTTCCTCCAGCTGTACCCCTTCCATGTCCTCATGCTTCTTTCCAAGAGCGGACACTGGATGGACCAGACTCATCTTCTCCCAGCAAGATGGGAAATGTCATGATGGCAGCCAACCCCTGGGAGGTGCCTCCCGGTCCCCTTAGGGCAGAGGAATGGTGTGCACCAGGACAACGAATCTCCATCCTCACCTACAGCTCTCTACGGGGCAGTTTTCCTTCTTGGAAAGCGGTGAGTGTTTGCTATGAGCTTGGTGGCCACCCTGTGGTGCTGTTGGGAGGTAGCGGAACCTGTAGAAGCTGGGGTCTAGGGGGAACAGGTGAGGTCACTGGAGGGTGCCATTGAAAGGCACTCCGGCCCTTTCCTGTCTCTATCTTTAGTTCCTGTCTACCATGAGGAGGACAGATTTCCTTTACTTCCTGCTCAGGCATGATGTACTATTTCATCACAGGCCCAAGGTAATGGGATCAAGCAGTCAAGGACTGACTTCTGAATTCATGAGCCAAAATAAACCTTCCCTCCTTAGAAGCTGATTATCTCAGGTGTTTTGTCACAGGAATGAAAAGCTGACTAACAGTGACCAGTTGGTATATCTGCTGGATAAGAGAACACGTGTGCATAAGGGAATGGAGGGGACAGTTTTAATTTTGGCTCTTTAAGCCTCTTGATGTCACAGATTTCTGCTAGAAGTTTCTTTTTAAACATTTCTTCACCATTGTTCTCAAGATCATGATACAGTTGTGTGCTGCCTGGTCTGTGGGCTTTTCTTTCCCATTTTTAATTCATTGTGTGATAAGCCAGAGACAATGAGCTTTTTTAAAAAAATTTTTATTTAAAGAGAAAAAAAAAGCAAAACAAAAAAGGGAAGAAACAATACAGAATTTCAAAAAAAATTTAAACAGTAAAAAATCACTAGTTGATAAATTACATATTGTCTTCTTAGATATAGTTGTTCAAGTTACAAAATTAAAGCATACAAAGTTGGCATTCAAACAGTGAGGCTGCAAACAGTTCTGTTCAATGATCCAACAAAAACTTAGCAACATGGTTATCTATCTTACACACTTAAATATACATGCAGTTATATCCTTTAGAGCACTTTCTTTTCCTCCTTTTACTTATTTATTTATTTTAATTTTTTTATTATTTTGAGGGTAGTGAAATACAACAGAACAAGACATAACAAAGCCAACTGAGACAGTGCAGTGAAATTGGTACAGAAACCCTCAACAGGTTACTGGCATAACAGTAATAGGTACCATAGTATATCCTGTTATCTTCACAACAGTTGTTCTGATTCAATCAGGTATAGACAAATCAAAGGAAATACAGGACATTCTAGAACTTATCAAAACAGAATATCAAATAGAGCAATACCATTAATCAGAACAAAGCAAAACAGTGATAACAATATTTGCCTTCAAAGAGATGGTAGAAGGAAATCCCCCTATTTACTACATTGCATATGGTCAACCTCTCAAGAGATGTCTAGATCTCTGGCTCCCACTTGCTGCGGGGGGCAGGGGGGTGTGTGTTTGATTCTCAGCCTGCTTGCTGGTAGGCTCATGGGAGCCTCTGAGTGATTCTTCTCCTGCCTCATGCCAGGGGTGCTTACTGAGAGGACAGGCAAATTGCCTTTGTGTGCTGTCCCCTGAGTCCCTCCATGGTCGGAGCTCTGGTGAGATGATCAGCCTTGATTGAGTGTATTTTCAGGAATCTAGTCATACTCCATATTTGGGCTAAAAATGACAATATATAATACTATATGCTAGACCATGAGAGTGAGAGATAATGCTATCTAATAGAAATAAAATGTGAATCACATGTGCATCTTTCAACTTTAGCAATTGAAAAAGGACAAAGAAACAGGCCAGTTAATTTAATGGTATATTTTACCTAACGCAATACATACACAGATATAATTTCAACATGTAATCGATGTAAACATTAGTGAGATATTTCATTGTTTTCTAAAGTCTTTAGACTTTACAACACACCTTAAGTTGGCCTAGCCCCATCTTGCTGGCCCAGTTACAGCTTCCTGCTGAGAAAAGCCTTGGAGGAAAATCTTCCCAGCAGTCCCTCTGGCTCCCTCCCCTGCCTGCCAACCAGCACCCTCCTTGGGCCTCTGATTCCTCATCTGCAGAGCAGAGATAATAATAACTCTTACTGGTGTTACTGGGATTGCTGGGGAGGTTTAAGTAGATACTGTAAAGATGTGGTAGAGAACAGGTGATTTATAAATAGATTCTTTTTTCTCTAAGGACATCAAGAAACGCCAGAGCTCGAGTTATTAATTTGTCTTCTGATCCATTTTAAGAAATGTGTTTGAAGTTTTCCAAATGTATTTTGGTTCTACTTTTTCTGTAGAATGACTCAGAGGAGGTTGGGAATATCGTGTTAGGCTCCCTGACACTGTAACACATCCCAAACCTACTTCTTCATTGTCTGATTGCATTGCTTTGTGTTAACAAATTAGTAATAATTTAGGGTAGAATGGGTAGATTGTGTGGGAGTGTCAGTCTTTCCATCAGTTTTATTGAGGTATAATTTGTAGCGCTGAATATACTCAAAGTGTGCAAGGCAATGACTATATGCAAATATATGTTACAAGATGGTTACTACAATCAAGTTCATTATCACATCCATCACCTCCGTGTTACCTTTCACTTGGGGTGAGAACGCTTGAGATCTCTCTTCTCAGCGAAGGACAAGCATACAACACAGCACTATGAACAGTAATCATCGTGTGTACCTGAACCAACCTCTGTCATGGCGTCCTCATCCCAGAGCTTTTAAGAAACAGATATTAAGCCTCCAAGATTCAGAGACTGATACCCAAGTGAGAAGGCCCGGAATATGAGGACATGAACCTGTCTCCCTGCCATGGGGGCTGCCTTTCACCAGTGCCACCTCTCCCTGCATTTAGCAACTGGAATCGCAGGTTTTCTATTTGTTTCTGTCACATTTTATCTTTGCAGGTTTGAGCCTGCTGTTCGTCCCACTGGGTCATTTTTCTATCCCAGTTTTCTTAACTGGCATGTGGAATGACATGGCTGGCATGGTGTTCACAGTTTGGGCAGTTGTCATTCCTGTGTTTGAGCAAGTGAGTGCCATGAAGCTGGAGAACTCACTGCTGTGAGCTCCGCCCCAACCCCAGCCAGCCACAGGGTAGGAGTCAAGTCTCAGACCTTGGTCCCCATCTGTCACTCCTTGGACCCCCTAACTACGGCTGTTCACCTCTCCTTCTGGTCTCTGGGCCTCAGATTGCCCGTGGACCATCTCTGGGGAGCTACTCTTGGAACCCTTGCTTAGTCTGGGAAGGCCACAGCGCAGACTCTTGTTCCCCTCATGAAGAGGCTCCGCTCTGCCTCAGTGGCACCTACAGGTCTGCTGTGTGGGACAGACATGACCCCTCCCCCAGCCCATCTTGTCCCCTCACCCTGAGTCTTCAAAAATAAGGCACTGACTTGCTTTCTCTCTTTTGTTCTCCCTTCACTGCCTTTCTGGCTCTATCCATTACCAATCAGCCAGGGGTTCTTTTGAGGCATTTGGATGGAAATCACGAAATAGCATGTCCCTGGGTGGGGTCTGAGAGGGTTCCCCATGCCATGGAGTAGATTCACTGACTTTCATCATACAGAGAGCATTTCAGGACATGTCACTGGGAGGCATGGGCAGATTTTTAGGCAGAGTTAGAAAGCAGGAGAAAATAGAAAAGGGGCCTTCAGCTTGAGGAGCCAAAGGAGGTACAGCTCTGAAGATCAGACTGACCTGGTAACAGAAGAAGAACCAGCTTTTATGGCTTCTCTGATGGGATGTGCATAGGTTGGGACTTTGCCACCAGTCATGAGTATGGAATTTTAAAGACTTCTCTGTCACGTTTTGAGGTACTTCCTTCTGGTAAGCTATGAATTAGTAGCCATTCTCTCCCTTGGAGACTTCTCCCTCCACTCCCCATCATGGTCCCTGCCATAACAGTAGGGGATAAGGAGACGGTAGAGTCTGAACAGAGAAATGCAGAGGTTTCCCTTTAGTGGCATTATGGCTTGTGTCTAGATGCCCCCTCAAAGCTCATCCACATGAGGTTATGGAAAACAGACCAGACGTGGGAAGAAACAGCCCTGAGGAGACAGTTTATTACACCAGTGCTCCTCTGACTAGGATCTTTCCCAAAAGAGCCAGAGCCTTGCCCAGCAGGGTTGGGGACTTGATGGGGAAAGTAAGGAAGAAATATGAGGGCATATTTAGTATGCTATGATTGGAGAGTTGGGTGACATCTTGGGTTGCTAAGGAGTTTAAACATTTCAGGTTACACTGTAAGGCCCTTGGCTATACAAAGCATGGGTCATACAGAGGAAGAAATGTCCTGTTACATTTTAAATTACATTGCAAGGTCATCAGTTAGACAAGTTTACACAAAGGAAGGAAGGTTTTACTATTAGGGAGGTCCAGAGATGTCCCTTTGGTCTGGTCAGGCTTTTATTTAAAACGTTAATTTCCCTTTCAGTCATAGGTGGGACCTTTCAGAGCAGAGCTGGCTAGAGCCGGCGTGTGTGATGCTGGGATGCAGGGTGTGTGGTTACTAAGTCAGCCCACCGATCGGCTTGGCATAGCTCTGGGTGTGGATCATGCAGGAAGGCCCACCCTTCGTGTGAGTGCTACCCCTCCCAGGGGCAGGTAGCCTGATTAGACACAAGGGACAGGGCAGGGCTGCTGCCCTTACTGGTCATTTGCTGCTTTGCTACTTCGCTGCTTGCTGCCTTCTTCTTGACTGCCCTCTGCCTGCCATAGACTGTTTCTCCGTCTGCCTGTCTGCCACACACCCTGCCTTGGAGCCAGCTGACGGAGGGCCAAAACTTTTACAAACTACTGTGAGCTAAACAAACCTTTCCTCCTTTAACTTTGGGTGTCAGATCTTTTTTTTGTACTGGAGATCAAACTCATCTCACACTTGCCAGGCAGGTGCTTATGCCACTGAGTTAAATCCCCAGCCACATGTGTTTTTGTCTCAGCAACGAGAAAAGTAATGAAGACAGTGGGCAGCAGGTCATGGAGGAAGGCCTGCGAACCCAGGTCTGCTGTCCTGAGAAGGCACCCATCTGTTCTCAGACCCATCCATTTAGTTCGTCACTGAGGACTGGCTGCTGCTAACTACAGACTTCCTTCCTCCCTCTCAGTCTATGCAGTCCTCACCAGGCTGGTATTGTCCCCAGTTTCCACATAAGGGGACAGAGGCTCAGAGATACTAAATAGCTTCCTTGAAATCATAATAGCAGGCTAGGTGTGGTGGCACATACCTGTAGTCCCAGCTACTCAGGAAGCCAAGGCAGAAAGGTTATAAATTTGAGGCCAGCTTCAGCAAATTAGTGAGATTCTGTCTTGGGTAAAGCTTTAAAAAGGGGTAGGGGCATTACTCAGTTGTGAAGTACTTGCCTGGCATGCACAAGGTATTGGATTTCATTGCTAGCACTGCACAAAGCTACCAAAAAAACTAAACAACTAACCAAACTAGGCAAAAGAACCTCCTCTCAACAATGTCAACCACAGAATCCTGCTGACACCGGAAGGTGGCTGGTCTGTTTTTATCCAAGCTGTCCATGCAGTCATCATGTATTTACTGAGCACCTACCACGTGCAGTCCCCCTCCAAAGCCCGTGCTCCTTCTGTGCTCTGAGGCTCTGAGGAAACTCAGGTCTCAGGGCAAGGGGCTGGGATCTGGAGGTGGATGGGTGCCAGGCCCACGGGTGCGGCGCGCTGCTCCTGTCCTGACACTAGGTGGGGCCGCTCACTCTGCTCTCCCGGCCCGGAAGCCCTTCTGGTCTGGGAGGGCGCCTAGCTGAGGTCCTGCCGGCGCTGGAATGCAAAGGGGCTGGAACCCAGGGAACTTGGAGCCCCCCACCCATGAGCAGCATTTTGGTTGCTCAGAAGTTGCAGCCTGGAAATCTCTGGTAGGTGAGGGACCCAGGAAGACACAGGAGAACAGACTCGAAGCCCAGCTTCCACCGACTGACATTATCCTGAACTGCGGCATTCATTTCTTGTTCTTTTGCCTGTAAATTTATTTTTGAAAAATTTCAACCATAGTACAGAGAATCCTGCCTGTATCTTATCCAGAGCCACCACTTGTTTACATCCCGACACACTGCTCAGTCTTTTTGTCACACTGCATGTGTGTGAGTGGGCGTGGGTGTGAAATGGATGTGTGCATGAGCATGGTGTGCACCGGTGTGTGTGAACCCGTTAAAATCAGTCCCAGACATCATGCGCTTCCCGCGAGCGAGTGCTTCAGCACATCCCTCAGGAGCAGGAGGCTCTCTGCCTTCGCGGGCCTCTCCGTGGGGTTAGGCCTGAAGAAGGGTCAGAAGGGAAAACGCACTTGGCTTCCAACCGCAAGATCCCTGGGGAGGCCAAGGATGGAGGCACCAGGAAGCCAGCTTTGGCGTCACCTCTTCCTTACTGGCTTTCAGGGAAATGGCAGACCAAAATCAGATTCACGTGATGACTTTATTTTTACTTGGACTCTTTTTCAGGCCATTTATGTTGGAAGAAGGGATTTCATCTGGATAGAAGCTTAAATCATCTCCCTGGCGACCCACCCTGATTTTTTCCATCTTTCCTTTGATGCAGTGGTACTAAGCTGTCCTTCTGAACTGTGACAGAGCCAGGCTTAGTAGAACACAGCCAACTTCCCAAACAGGCCAGCTCCAGTGGACCTGACGAGGAAGTTCCCTCTTGCCCTAACAGTGCAGGAGAAGGAACATTAGGAGTCAGCCACATTCACCAGTCAGCTAGGCCCCTGTTGCGCTGCCTCCCTGGCCTCCGTCCCTTTGCTTTTGTTTCTGCTCTTTTCAATCCCTTCTCTATAAAACCAACCTTCTCTCCTCAGATGTCAGAAGAGATATTCTACTTATGGAATGAAATGTTGCCTGATTCTAGAATTGGAAAGAAAAGCAATTAAAGCTGCTAGAGTAAATTGCTGTGTGTTTGTCCTTTGCTAAGTACAGTATGTTCCTCCCCACCCCATCCCCAGTGCTGGGATTTGAACCCAGGCCCTTTGCATCGAGCTACATCCCCAGATCTTTTTATATTTTTTATTTTGAGTACAGTCTTACTAAATTGCCCAGAAAGGACTTGAATTTTCAATCCTCCTGCCTTAGCCTCCCAAAATGCTGCAGTTATGGGCCTATGGCAATGTGCCTAGCTGCTCTTTTTTTTCTTAAGCTATTTTCTTTGAGTAATTAAAAATTTGCTCCCCCATTCTTATAGGTTGTGTGTTTCTTTCTTATGTTTCCACTGTTGGACATAGTGGTTCTGCAAAGGAACATCCGGCTTTTGAAAAATGCTTTATGTGCTTTTTCATATTATTATGGAGAGCTAAACTAGAAGGAAATTAATACAGTCAGAGAGAGATGGAGCTGTCAAGGAAGTCAGTAAAAATACAGATAGCAGAATCGTGGCTGGAGGCACATCTGAAGAAGGCCAGGCCTCCAGATAATGTCACAGTGGCCCAGCTTGCACACTACCCCAAGGGATAAGCAGAACTGTAGTCAGTACCACCTCGTCTGTTAAGTCCAGGTATGTATCAGATACTCGAGTGGGTGACCGGAACACCTGGGCCCGTCCCTTCCTGAAATGTTCAGAAGTCATGGATAAGCCAAGGTTATCGGTGTCAGCCTTGTGCCCTTGCTGTGGGCACCACTTCCCTGTTGCATCAGTATGAGCTAAGTGGCTGTATGTGTAGTCTGATTGGTTGGTTACAGCTTGACTCACTCTGTACTCATATTTCGGCTTTGCTGTGTGAATTATCCCTAAGGCCTCAGTGGACTCCTACTGGAAAGCCCTCCTATCTCTCAGGAGCTACTCCTATTCCCCAGTAAACCTTTCTTACTCAACCTCCTTTGTCCTTTGGAATTCATTCTTCGGTTCCAGGGGACACAAACTCAGTACATCTGACATCTAGCAGGTTGGGAGCTGTGTTTCTCCTATATCGGTGTGACATAAACTGACCTGTATTTTGAAAAAAAAAAAAAAAAAAAAGGTTTCAACCTAAGGGTAGGAAAGGGATTTTAGGATTTTCTCAGTACCAGGATGAGGCATGCAGATTTTCCTGGCTAGTGAATTTCTAATCTTTTAATTTGAATTCATATGTGTAGCTATACATTAGTAGCTTGTATTTTTGAAATATCCTATCTTGTTAATAAGGAAAGAAACCAGATTTGCTTAAATCTGTTTAAGCCTGATATTCTGAAATTCTAAACTAGAAATAACTCAGAGGGTTTGGAGTGGCTCTAATTATGGTGATCAAGCCTAAAGTGGCTCCTTGGAAGCATTTCTTTTTTTTTTTTTTTTTTGATGAAAATTTAAAGATTGTGTTTGGCAGCTTCAGTAGCTAAAAACACAGCTTTTAAAAATATAGCTTAATGTGTATTCAAAAAAGTCTTTCTTTTGTTGGTTTTGTTTTTCTCTGGGAAAGGGAATGAAGAATATGGCAAAAAAGTAATAACTATATAACTTTGAGTCGGGGTATTTTTATCTTAGAATGGATATTCTTTAACCACATTTATCCTGCCATGGTTTAAAAAAATCAGTAGAAAAACTGAGCATGTCAGTCATGAGCTTAGTGTTTGATTAATGCATCTGACTTGTGATTGTTTATATGAGTAGTCTAATATACTGTGATAATAACTTTGTTTTTGTTGTGCCAACTCAAAAATAACTTTTTGCTAGGAACTCTCAATATCCATGATCAGTTTTGTTTGGATCACTTCATTTTTTGTGTAGTATTTCTAGGACAAAAATATTTGGCAATATGAATCTTTTGCTGTAAATATAAGTTTGAAGCTGGAAAGGTAGAATTTGTTGAATTCATTTATTGGTAGAATTTGTGTGCTTTGTGTTTTAAATGCTTCAGGCCACTGGTGAGGCAGTTTCAGTGTGCATTTCCCCACTCTATCACTTGCCCTGAGCATGCAGTATGTTTAAAACATTTCATTTTCTGCTTGGTGATTCTTATACTCACTGTGTTGTGAGTAGATAGGTTAACTAAATTGTATATTATAGTTATTACATCTAATCAATTATAACTAAAGAACTTTGCCTTGGAGCTTTCCTCAAGTTAAGCTTAAGGAAAAAGGGTTAAAAAAAAAAAAAAGAAGGTGGGGACCAGGAGTTTAGCTCAGTGGCACAGGAGCCTGACTGACAGTGTGAGGTCATGAGTTCAATCCCCGGTACAAAAAAAAAAAAAAAAAAGTATATTGTTCACATTTTATCCCTTTGAAAGTATACAGTATTGTGAAGAAAATAGCTGGAAAAGTAGAAAGCAGAAAAGTAGGGTGTTTTAAAAGGATACTTGTCAAAGAATTCAGTGGCTCCTCAAATGTCATACATTTTGGCATAACTCGTCATTCCAGGGTTACTTGCTTGGTTGTTGCTACCTTACACCTCATATTCCGGTCATTGGAAACAAAACAGTGCAGAGCTGAATGTTCTGATACAACACCAGTAACACAGAGTAGTCATTTTGCTTCAAGGGATTTAATTAGGCAGCAAACTGCTGCTGTTCCTCTATAACCTTTGGAGGGCTTTCATCCTGCTCTGTAGCCATCAGAAGTGCTCACCTTGGAGCACTAGTTCACAAGTAACCCCCTCTCCGCCCCCTCCGCCCCTCTTCACGCTCTCATGAAAACAGTGATTGCTGGGGGGAAGATTTTACAATCCATGTGCTAGAGTTCACTGAAGTAAAATAAATATTTAGTTGATAACAGTTTTTTGGCCCGCGGTATCTACCCTCTTTCGTTAGGTATAACCTTGGCTATTGGCTTCCAGTCAGAGGAGACGTCGAATGCATTCAGAGCACTACATTACTGAACGCAGTAAGTCCCTGATTAAGGAGTGAGTCCCATTCTGGGAGAAGTTCCTAAGTTGGATTCCTAGGTAAGTCTGACAAAGTGAGTCTTACACACTCTTGACACAAATAATATGTTGCAAAGCACAAAACACCACACATGCCCACAGCCACACAAATACAGGAAGTCCTCTTCTGCAGTGTAGGACTGTGCACTGGCACACTGCCGTGAGCACAGCGACACAACCACAGCAGCGTCTGGCAGAAGCGAGCTGCTTCTGTGATTTGTTCGCACCTATGCGTTTTGTAACCCGAGGTCTGCTCCGGTTGGGAGCGTTCACCACTCCAGTGTTGCTAGCTGCCCTGCAGTCATGTCACGCTCTTGGGGCCCTCTTACTCTGTGTTAAGCCTACTAACCGTTCCAGCGCCAATGTAAGTGTTCAGTAAATGTCTACATTCAGGAAAAAATGAATCTGCCTAGATTCGCATCTCATATTATAATTTTTTAAAGAGAAAAAAAGCAAAACAGAAAAAGGGATAGAAACAATACAGAATTTCAGAACAAAAAGTAAACAGTAAGAAATCACTAGTTGATAAATTACATATTGTTTTCTTAGACATAGTTGTTCAAGTTACAAAATTAAAGCATATAGAGTGGACATTCAAACAGTGAGGCTGCAAAGACGTTCAATGATCCAGTAACAACTTAGCAAAAGGTTATCACTTCTACACACTTAAAACATACATGCAGCCATGTCCTCTAGAGCACTTTCTTTTCTTCCTTTTGTTTTTTAAGTCCATTATCTGTTTAGTTATATCCTGTTTCAGCTTGCTCAGTACCTTACTGACTTGTTTTGTTGTTGTTATTTACTTTTTAATCACCTTATATAATTCTGTTGTTTTGTTTTTGAGTTTCTCCTCATCCATGCCTCATGGATCAGCTTTGGTAGAGTTGGGAGTTTTTTGGAGGTATTTTGTTACTTTGTTATCTATTTTTTTTTTGAAGGTAGCAAAATACAGTAGAACAAGACAGAACAAACCCATGCGACTGCAGTGCAGTGAAACTACCACAGAACCTCATAGCAAGTCACCAGGACATGAGCAATAGGCACAATAGTACATCCTGTTCTGTTCACATTAGCTGTTCTTTCAGTCAGACAGAACAAAATGGAAGGAAATATCGAAATTTTAAAAACAGAATATTGAATAGAGCAGTACCATTAATCAAAACTGAGCAAAACAGTGATAAAAATATTTGCCTTTAAAGAGATGGTAGGAGGAAATCCTCCTTACTTGCCATGCTGTATACACTCATCCACCCAAGAGATACTCAGACTGCCGGTGCCCACTTGCTAACGGGGGGAGGGAGGATGGATCGATGTCTGATTCTTGCACCGGCAGGCTCCCAGCTGCTCACCAGGGTGGCGAGTAGGCCGCCTGTTCTCCCAGCGCCCCAAGTTCCAACATGATGCAGAGCTCAGGAATTGCTGATAGTTCTATAATCATTTTAAAAAGATGCACTCTGCGGTATGTAAGGGTAAAGCATTGCGATGATAAACTTTTCTCAAGTGGTTCAGGAAAACAATGTGTGTGTGTGTGTGTGTGTGTGTGCACTGCACGAGACGAGGCTAAACTGCTAAGATGTGAACTGTGGTCTGCATGTGACAGGCATTTGGAAGGTGTGACACTATCACTCCAGCTTCTCTGGAGACTGGGACATTTTGAAATCCTAAATTGAGAAAAACAACGAAGGCAGCATGGCAAAATTTTTTACAAAATAATATCCTACATGCTGGGTATAGTGGCTCACACCTGTAATCCCAGCACTCATGAGGCTGAGCCAGGAGGATCACTGCAAGTCAAAGGCCAGCCTCGCTACATAGTGAGTTTAAGGCCAAGGCCAGCTTGAGTTATAATGTGAGACAGTGTTTTTTTTTTGTTTTTTTTTAATCTCACAAGAGGAGGGAGGAGAATTAAAAGGGAAGTGGGAGGAGACAAAGGACTTGAGCAGTGCTTCAGGTAGCCAGGAGCTTGCTGTCCACCGATGACAAAAGAACACTGGGAAACAATGAGACTTCCATGGAGGTGAGGAGAGGCAGGCAGGGAAGGGTGTGTCCACCTTGCTCAGGGGTGGCACCCAGACTCTGATTGATTTCATGTGACTCCATCTGTGGGGACAAAGGACAGGCTACTGAAGGCTGTGGTGATAACCTGACCCTCTGGCAGAGGCCAGATGTCCCAAGGAATGAGACAACCAGTGTATGGTCTCCACCTATGGTCCAGTCAAGTGTGACAGTGACTCTGTAAATTGTCAACACTGGCTGATGTTTCTTCTCCTTGCAGACTGGTTTTCCATTCACGGGCTCTCCGAGCCTCCTCCTACCCAAAAAGAGCACGGTCCTCTTCGCAGTGCCACGAGTGAGTGTGGAAAACGGTGGGCTTTCAACTTCCCTGATGTCACCTCTAAAATCTCAAGAAGTAAATAGAATTTCCAGCCTTTACAGTTCAAGAATTGCCACCCAACTACCAGCAAAGAAGTCAGGGTTTTCAGGTTTTTCCTGCATGGAGGGACGTGCCTTCAGGGTACTGCTGTTCAGAGCTGCTCCTGGGCTACCAGAGTCTGGCTGGAGCTGGCTCCCAGGGCCACCTTTGCTCCTGTGTGATGTGGGGCTGGCTGTGGGACCTCAAGGCTTTGTCTGACTCAGCAGCTCTCATGTTGCCAGCAAGTCTACGAGTTGCCTGGAGCGTGGCTGGCTTTGGCTGATTGGCCTGGGCTGGTGGCTTTGTTGACTTTAGCTTGGGTTTGGAGGCAATTCCTGTAGGGTGGTTTGCTGGTATCTACCTGGTTTGCTCATACTCATCTTGGGCTGGCTAGGGGCCAGCTGATCTGGGCTAGGTTGGGCCAGGTGACTTTGTTGGTCTCTGTTGGACTTGTTTGTACAACTTGGGGGCAGCTGGCATTTAGGCTGGGTGCGTCTGGTGCTTGGATCTGCCATTTGGATCTCTTTTCCTCCTCTTGGAGTAGAAGAAAGGCCCCATCATGGCTCCCTATGGCAATAGAAGAGGCACAAAGAAACCTCTAAAGAACACTAGGGGCTTTTACTAGGGCAAGACTGTGTACTCGGCTGGGTGCTCCTGCAGACAGCCCTGATTCTGATCGTCCTCCCCAACTGCATCTGGTATGAATTTATAAACGATACAGCCACCAGACCTTCTCTTGGCAGTGGAGTTGAGTGTGGGCCCAGTGCTGCCTGGCCCCTGGCTGGAGCTGTGCAGGACAGTCAGTGAGGTGCAGGCAGCAGCCCGGCCTTGGTCCAGCACCAAGTCAGTGACCCAGAACCCATGCTCAGGAGATGTCTGAATGTAGGGACAAGGCCTAGAGAGTTGCCTGGGGTGGCAGGAAGCTTGGCTGTCTCAGGATGTCTGGAAAAGCGATTTAGGGAAGGTGACTGAAGTGGCTGAAGGTAGCGGTGTTGGCACTCTGCAGAGCTTTGAGAAAGTATGTTTTTTGCATCAAAGTCCTGGGGTGGGAGCTGGAGTCAACATGGGGGTGCTAATCACTGCCACTCCTTGAGGGAAGCATGGAGTGAGACGTCTGGAGAGGAAGCTGAGAAGATGGAGAAGAGGGCAAGGCATGGCTGGGCTGAGGCCCTGCAGCTCCAGGGCTGGACCTGACCATGAGAGGAGGGGAGGGGCTGTCATTTGTTGGGGTGGAGGTGCTTCCATGTGGCCTGTGTGGATGTCAGTTGGGTGGAAGCTTCTAGAACCCTGCCATGGCCAAGCAGGCTGATCTGTCCCATAGGTGGTGGTTTGAAGAAAGACAGAGAGGGCCTTGAGAGATCGGGCCTTGAGAGATCAAGACCCTCTCTACTTCGCCATGTGCAAAGGCGTTTCTGTCAGCTCCCTTGAATTGTGCCAGCTGGTCTCTCTCGATGGAACATCATGGCCCACTTGCAGCTGAGTGGTTTTAGAGTTCTTGATATTTGAATGCCTGCCCTGCTGAAGAAGATACACTCAAACATTCAAACTATTCTAGAAGTGGAGAAAAAAATACCTCGACACATCCAGTCACACAACCAGGTGACAGAACATTAAAACTCCTGTGGTATTGATCTTTGACATATTTGTGTCTCCACTCAGCCCAGGAGGGCAGCCGCAGCGTGCTGGCTGCCTGGCTTGGAGACTTCCTTAGGCCTCAGTGCCCTGGGCAGCCTGACCCCCTCTGCTTACTCTGAGGCTTTGCAGTTTCCTCACCACCCTGTGGTGGTTTCCTCTGCAGAGAGGGGCAAGGAGCCACCTCTGTGTTCTCATGGGAGGATGGTGGGTGTGCAGGGGTTGAGGGTCATGTGTCATGGCGGGACACAGCCCTGGTTTCTTGCTGTGCTCATTCTCAGCAAAGTCACCTGTGCTGTGAAAAGGGTGCTCTTTCTGGGACCTTTTTTCTAAGAGTTGGCCCAGAGGTGCAGAGCAGCAGGGTTTTCTCTCCCACTTCAGCTCAGGACTTTACTTCTTCACAGTACGTGTGGACTTGGAGACTGTGACTGACCCCAGTCAATCTCTCTGTCTCTCCCTCTGTCTCTCTCTCTGTCCCCATCTCAGGTATTCTTAGACAATCCCTAAGCCCCTAAAATGATGCCTCCAACTCCTTATAAACCATAAGGTCTCCAAAAGGGCAGAAGGACCAGAAAAAGACTATTATCAGAGTCTTAAAATGTGTATAGCACAGCTATTTACTCTCTGTGCCCCTGGATTAGTTAGCATTCTACAGATAAACAGACCAATAGGATCTATTGATCTCTATCTATCTATCTTCTATCATCCATCATCTGTTGAGAGATATATTTAAGGAACTACCTCACAAATCATGAGTCTAAAAAGTCTCATAACTTTCCAACTGCAATCTGGAGACCAGGAAAGCCACTGGTGTAATTTAACCCAAATTCAAAGGCTTAAGGGTTGGGCAACTGATGGTGTAAATCCCCTGCCAAGGGCAGGAGAAGACAAGAAGCAACCTCTCAGGTTAGCAGGGAGGCTGAAAAAGTGGGAGGTGGAGAGACTCTCTCCTTCCTCTACCCTTTGTCCTGGGCAGGTTCAGTGGAGGCAGCTCATTCACAGCAGCGGGGAGAGCCTTCTCCTTTACTGATTCAAGGCTAATCTCACCCAAGACCCTCCACCCCAAGCCACAGTGCTCTGTCTGGGAAGCCTATGGTCCAGTCTAATTGCCATATAACATTAATATCTTAATCTCCACCTGGGCCTCAAGTCTCCCACCTCTAGTCACAATTGAGTGTGCAAACCCTGCACAAGGTTGATGCCCAATGCATAGCCATGGCATGAGCGAGAGAACATACCCACAGCACTCAGGACAGCTGCAAGGGCTTGGCCAACACACTGAGGCTTGCACTCCTTTGTAGCCTTCAGAACGATCTAGAAGCCTAGGGAGATTTCACTTACCTCTGTGATATCTATCAGTAATTTTTCTTGTTTGAAATAGGACAAAGTCATTGCATATAAACAGAAGTAGTTTTTAGGCAAGATAACTGTTGGTATCAGAAATCTGTTTAGTGAGGGGAGTGGTACTATTTAAGCTTCTTCAAGTCTGGGTCGGACCTGGTTAAATGGGGCTCGGCGGGAGCCTCGCCTCTGCCTTGGCATTCAGAGTGCTTGTTTCTTGTTTCTTGAAGCCTGTGAAGAAACATAGGCCAGGACAGGGAGGTGCATATCCTCTATATTCTTTTCATGTAGCTATAGATTCATTTCTCTGCCCTGTCAGCAAAACAAGACAGAAGTGGTTTCTTAATTTCACTGTGAAAACTGAGACTGTTTATCTTCCGCTTATCTTTAAACCACTGGTCTCCTTGTTCTGTGAGCAGATCTTTTGTTTGTGCATGATTTTGTAATGTCACACATGGGTGCTATTGTCATGGATGCATGTGGACGCTGTTGTCTTACCTAGTGATGTGTTTTTCCCCCCAGTATCAACACCTTTAATCATATATCACAAAATCAAACCTGATATCATTGACAATTTTTTAAATACTTTCCTGATAACCCAGGAAAGCATTAAGAAATTTGGATGCTGTGAAGCTCAGGAAGGTAGATACAAGCTTTGCCAAATTTTAATTTTTGCTTCAGTACTCAAAACTGATTATTAGCAGTAAGTGCTATCATTGTTTCAGGGAAAAGATGCTTGCTTTGCTCTTTCTCAAAGAAGTATCTGTCAGATCGCCAACACTAAATAATCATTGTAAGTCACCAATCTTCCAGGTAAAATGAGAGCTTCTTCTTCTTTTTTTCTTTTTTTTTTTTTTGTATTGGGCATTGAACCTACAACCTGGCACTGGCAGGTGCTTGTGCTACGGAGCTAAATCTCAGCCAAAAGCTTATTCTTTCAAGTAAAAACTGTCTTTCATGGAAAAATGAATGCTCCCTCATTGTGTACTAAATCAGACCAAAATGGATCAAAAACCTAGATTTAAACCTTGAAACTGCTGGGAGAAAACCTAGGGAAACACAGCTATAGATACAAGCAAAGACTTCCTTCCTGAAGGGGACCCCAGTAACACAGGTGATATCAAGAAATGACACTGCTTTAAATTAAAAAGCCTCTGCACAACAAAGGAAATGACCAACAGGGTGGGAGACAGCCTGCAGAATAGGAGAAAGATCTTTGCTAATTACTCTTCTCTAATATTTAGAATATTAAAAAAAACAACAACAGGGAAAATGTGCGTCCCATTTGGCTCACACCTTCAGTTCCACAGTGTTTTTCTCAAGACAACCATCAAACCCACATGAGCAATAGAAATTTTACCCATCATCGGCAGTGCAAGTGCCAATAAAATTAGAGGCAAATCACATTTTGGCATCATTATGAAAACTCACTTGGATCTTGTGAACCCCCGTGAGAATACACCCAAAACTGGGACACCAGGATAGAGGCTCACATGGATGGATGGTGAAAGCCTGCAGGCTCCTGGTCTCAGAGTCTGCTTGGGGCTGGAGGGCAGAGCTGGCCTGCCTGGGGTAGGACATGGGCACGACAGAAAACCCTTGCCCTGCTTAGGGGAACCCTATGACTTGCTAAGAGAAGCCAGGTGAAAGAGGTTGCCTGGACTGAACTTTGAAAACCTGTAAGTGGGAGCACTTCACGGCCAGTGTTGCCGTGTTCTCTCAGGCTCTTCCAAGCAGGGCTCCTAAGTTCCTGTGGCCTGGGAACCTGCAGAAGTTCAGTCACTGCTGAACGTCTGCTGAATGGTCAGCATCTCTGCCGTGCAAACTTCAGCAGTGGAGTTAGGATAAAGGTACTTGTTACTGGGCAGTTAGTTAATGCCAAGAGCTTGGGAGTTGCTCCCTGACAGTTGATTGGTTTGGAGCTGTTTTCAGACACATAGATTTTTAATATTTTAAAATCCTGTCCCAGGCTGCTGCCTGGCATGAACCCTGGGTTGTCAAGAAGAGAAAGGGATTCAAGATGAAAGCATCTCGGCCATGTTGGAACTTGGGGTGCTGGGAAAACAAGCAACCAGCTCGCTGCTCTGGTAAGTGGCTGTGGCCTGACAAGCTGAGGCCGCTTCAGAGTTAGAACCACTGGCGTTTCCTGAGCTCTGCACCATGTTGGAACGTGGGGCGCTGGGAAAACAAGCAGCCAGCTCACCACTCTGGTAAGTGGCTGTGGCCCTGCATCCCCCCCGCCCCTTAGCAAGTGGGAGCCAGAGGTCTGATTATCTCTTGGGAGGATGAACATATGTGGTGTGGCAAGTAAGGGGGATTTCCTTTTACCATCTCTTTGAAGGCAAATATTTTTATCACTGTTCTGCTCAGTTCTGATTAATGGTACTGCTCTATTCAATATTCTGTTTTTATAAGTTTGGTGTTTCCTTCCATTTTGCTCTACCTGATTGAAAGAACAGCTATTGTGAAGAGAAGAGATGTACTATTGTGCCTATTGCTGTTGTCCTGGTGACCTGCTGTGAGGTTCTGTGCCAATTTCACTGCACTGTCTCCATTGGCTTTGTTCTGTCTTGTTCTGCTGCATTTTGCTACCTTCAAAATAATAATAATAAAAAAGATAACAAAGTAGCAAAATAACTCCAAAAAACTCCCAACTCCACCAAAGCTGATCCATAGGGCATGGATGAGGAGAAACTCAAAAACAAAACAACAGAATTATATAAGGTGATTAAAAAGTAAATAACAACAAAACAGATCAGTAAGGTACTGAGCAAGCTGAAACATTATATAACTAAACAGATAATGGACTTAAAAAGCAAAAGGAAGAAAAGAAAGTGCTCTAAAGGATATAACTGCATGTATGTTTAAGTGTGTAGCATTGATAACCATGTTGCTAAGTTTTTATTGGATCACTGAACAGAACTGTTTGCAGCCTCACTGTTTGAATTTCCATTTTGTATGCTTTAATTTTGTAACTTGAACAACTATGTCTAAGAAGACAATATGTAATTTATCAACTAGTGATTTCTTACTATTTTTTTCTGAAATTCTGTATTGTTTCTACCCTTTTTTCTGTTTTGCTTTTTTTCTCTTTAAATACAATTTTTTAAAAAAGATGAAAGCATCTCTTTCTGTTCCTTGGCTTCTACTTAAGACAATCAAGCTGGGACATTTTGACTTTGCACCACAAGCCCTGGCTGCAGCTTCCAGAGCCCTCCTGCAGAGTGGGATGGGAAGGACATGGAGAGAAGTGACCCTTGGGGGGGGGTGGTGCTGGAGCGACTAGATAGCTCTGGTGTCAGTGGGTTATTGGAAGCAGAGAAAAATTTCTCCTGAATGGGGCAGGTTTTTAAAGTCCCACTGGGCGAAGTTGGAAGGCCAAGGAGCCCGTTAGTACAGCTGCCAACCTGCATCAGAGTCACCTTGCATTTCTCATTGTGAAAGACCTTCCTTCCCAAGAAGCCTCTAGCTTAGTGTGCTATGTTGCTGTAACAAGATACCAAGGGTTGGGCTGGGGATTTAGCTCAGTGGCTCAAGCACTTGCCTGGTAAGTGCAAGGTTGTGAGTTTGATCCCCAGTACAAAAAAAAAATTGGATCTTTAAAGGTAATATTCTTGTCATTTGAAAAACATACTCACATAAATTACTTCATTCTTTAAGAATGCCAGTTAAATAAGATATGACAATATGCACTTTTTTTTCCAA
>PVLA01011115.1:0-16322 GCA_004027455.1 Hydrochoerus hydrochaeris
GCATGGACAGAAAAGGGCACCGCACTTGTCTTCCATTAAAAAATGTCCTTTGCCCTCTGGGTAGAGGGCCATCACCTGGATTGCCCTTGACATGGGTGGGTCTGAGCCTAATTTTAATTTGGGCTTATCTGCCTGAAAGTCATTTGCACTTTTAGTTTGTGGAGTAGGTCTCTCCCCAGAAGTGGATCTGGGCACTCAGGGACCCACAAGAATTCATGGTGGGTTACCTTGTGACCTGGACGAGCTATACTAGCAACCATTTTTGGGTAGGTCTTTCACCCCCCTGTTGCTCCAATTACATTTACTTTATCTTCTGAAAGTTTACCCAGGGGAGAAGTCAGAACTGAATACGTGGCTCCCGTATCCACTAGGAAGTCCACAGGTTGCCCCCCCCACTTGGAGAGTTATCCAGGGCTCGGGGGGTGGCGGTGAGCCCTGACACCCTCAATTTTGAGACATTAATGTCTTAGCATCACGCTCTAATTTGTTTTTCAGTTTTGGGCAGTCCTTGCACCAATGGCCTGTTTCCTTACAGTAAGTGCACTGATTTTTATCTAAAGGGGGACGTTGACTCTTAGTTTCACTTTTTGGTTTTCCTTCATCCTTCTTGGTTTCTCTTTCACAGAGTAATTCAAGGACTTTAGTCATCTTTTTGTTAGTTGCTTCCTGTAGGTTCTCATGATTTTCAAAGACTTTAAAGGCAATCTCAATCAGCTGGGAGAGAGACATTCCCTCAAATCCCTCTAATTTCTGTAATTTGTGCCTGATATCAGGGGCCGACTGTGACACAAAAGCGATGTTAATCGCCCTGGCATTCTCTGGGGCCATCGGGTCGATGGGAGTATATAACCGACAAGCCTCCAGGGGGCGCTCAAGGAACGCGGCTGGCGATTGCTCTGCCAATTGCCTCACCTCAGTCACCCTTGACAGATTTGTAGGCTTCTTAGCTGCTGCTCGTATGGCATCCAGAAGCCTCTGGCGATATTGTTCTAAAGCCTCCTTACCTCTATCAGTATTGGGGTCCCATTCCAGGCGCGAGGAGGGGAAAACATATTCTATTCTCTGGAAGTTGGCTGTAGGAGTGCCGTCAGGGTCTCAGATGCCTTTCTTTCCTTGAGAATGTGGAAGCGCTCCTCTGCTATCAAAAGGACTCGAAGTATCTGCTGACAGTCGTCCCAGGTGGGACAGTGAGTGACAAAAATAGACTCAAGCAAATTTATAAGGCTATCAGGGTCCTTTGAAAAAGGAGGGTTCTGACTTTTCCAGTTATACAGATCAGAAGTGGAAAAGGGAGCATAGACAAACATTGAGCCTCCACCGTGTGTTGGCATTTCTCGCAGAGGACAGAGGGGAACGGCTTCAGAGGGAGGTCTAGGTTGAAATTCCACACGGTGGCAACTGTGTGTGTGGATTGGACTAGGGGGAGAAGAGGGGGAGGAAGTGGGGGAAGGGGAGACAGAGGAAGTGGAGTCAGGGAGCGGGGTTGGAGAAGATGAGTGGGCCGGGTATGGGGGAGGCAGCAAAGGAGGCGAATACTCATCAAGAAGGGGATTTCCTTCTGACACGAGGATCGATGGAGGAGCCGTGGGCTTCTGGTTTGGTTGTGCTTTCGGTTTGAGTGCTGCTATGAGTTCCCCTCTCGGAGGTTTAATCCAAGGAGGGGAATCATAGATAATATCTATCCAAATCTGAATGTAAACAATTTGATCAGGGTGGGACGGGGGTTCGAAGACATATTGGCGGACCACTTGTGCCATGGTCATATCAAAGGACCCGATTGGGGGCCAGACCCCTTTCATCCCTGCAGGCCATTCCTGTGTAACAAAGATCATTAGTCTCCCTTTGTAAACATTTTCCCCATAGCCTGCCGCTCGTCTTTTAAATTCCTTGAAATGGTCAAGGACCAAGGCTAGGGGAGTGGGCGGTTCCTTTGTTCCAGTCTGTCCCATGATTTCCTAGGAGTAAGGTCTTGATCGATGGGAAGGTTAGAAACAGTTAACAAAAACACAAGACGCAAATGTGGACACACAGACACAAATTAGACACACGACAGACTGCAGTCTCAAAAGAAAAAAAAAAGTAACTCCTCACCCAAAAGTTTTGGTTGCAAGATTTTTAACCAGAGGGCTCTGAAGACAAACGGAGCTAGTCAAGACAGCAAGGCAAAACACAAATACAAAGCAAAGTGGGCTGTTAGCCCAAACAAATTGTTCTGTCCTTGTTTGTCAGACTCAGCTCCCAAATCGAGGGCGTCCCCTCTATAAGTTATATCTAGGTATGGCACGCCATCAAAACCCTCTGGAAGAAGTAAAATTTTACTCACGGTTGTAGGGGTCCAGATGGCCAATTTGGGTCAGTGGGGCTAAGCCTCCATCCCGGACCAGCCCCCAAATGTAACAGACTAACTAAGAAATAAAAATTCAATCCAATTAATCAAAGGTGAAGGAGTTTTATTGCCAAGCCTGGCAATGCAGCCTCCAGTAACCAGTCTAGAGACTGCGCACCTCACAA
Organism: Hydrochoerus hydrochaeris; assembly: GCA_004027455.1. Taxonomy (NCBI): domain Eukaryota; kingdom Metazoa; phylum Chordata; class Mammalia; order Rodentia; family Hydrochaeridae; genus Hydrochoerus; species Hydrochoerus hydrochaeris. The sequence goes on from PVLA01011115.1 coordinate 2,512, forward strand.
CAAAGGGAGTTTACTTTTATAGAGGAGCAACACAGCTGATTGGTGGGTAGGCTGATAAGAACACGGGGAGTGAGCTGGTTGGTCATTTAGGGCGGCAGGTGAAGCGTCATTCCGGGGAAAAGGAAACTTTTGTAAGAAACAGAAACTTACTCCAGAAACAGGAACTTATCTTGTGACAAGAACAAGGACTTAAATCTAAAATGGTGCATACAGAACAAGATGACGGTGCGGGTAGTTAGTGGATGATCTGAGTATTAAAAATTGTGTCAGCTTATTTGTTTCTGGGAAGTCATGCTGGTAAAGCACACTTCTTGGTAAGTGTGAGTGGGCCATAGAGACATGATCGTGGGTATTACATGTTGGTCCCTGGCTCTTCCTCTTTGGTGGTATTCCCCTACTCTGCTTCCTGGCCACCATGAACTAAGCATCTATTGTTTGCCATGACCTTCTATCATGTTTCTGCCTTGGAGCCAGCAAATTATGGGATGAATCCCTTGAAACCATGATCAAAATTAAATCTCTCCTTTAAGTTGTAGGTGTCTAGTAGGTCTTAGTGATGGGAAAGCTGACCAATATACACTAGTTCAAATTTTAAGACCTAGAAGATAAAGTTGGGGTGACACACACACACACACACACACACACACACACACGTTTTGGTTTTTTAAATTCCAGGCTAAAGGTTTATTCACTGGCCAATCTATGAGCTAAATCAAATGAGGGGGCAGGATACCAGAGAGAATGAATAAGATGGCCTCATGGTAGACATGTCCAGTTCCCTCACCTTTTTATGTTCTTCAGGAGGGTGTCAGTACCTTGAATTCAGGACTTTATTTGACTTACCTTCCTACTTCCAGCTCTGAGAATAGTGTTTGGTATGTGTTATCACTCAAAAAATGTTATGGTCCATTTGCTTTCACAGAATATCATAGACTGTGTGATCTGAACAACAAGAATGTATTTCTCAGTACTGGAGGCTGGAAATCTGAGATTAGACAGTATTGTCAGGTTCTGGTGAAGGCTCTCTGGGTTGCAGACTGCCATGTAATCTCATGTACAGTAGGGGACAGAGATGTGGGGCTGCAAGCTCTCTCAGGTCTCTTATAAGGACACTAGTTGCATTCTTGAGGCTTCCACCCTCATAACTTCATCTAATTCTAGTCACTTCCTAGTTTTCACCAGCTAATACTACCACAATGGAGGAAGGGCAAAGTTCGAACATGAATTTTGGGAGTATACACATGTTTAGTCTCTAACAGCAAACAACTATTGAATGAGTACTGATGACATTTGTGTATCATTTGTGTCCTGTATACTTTTAGACAAATCCCATATGTAAAATAGTTATGCTGAAAACATACTAGTACTATAAAAAGTTTAGCAAGAGGGTATAAAATGCACTATATAGATGTATAACAGAATGGTAAGCTAAATGGCTAAAGGTCTTATTTTCTTTAGAAATTTTACTTTAATGAAAACAATTCTTGTTCCTTGTTTGTTGCTTTTGCCAGATTATAAAGCAGACAGTTGTAATGCATGAAAACCAGTAGAATGTCTTCTAGCTATTAGTGAATTTGAGGAAATGATTTTTTTCTTACTTAAAAAAGAAATTACCATGTCACAAATTTAGATGAAAGACTTTTCCTGCTTACTTATTACCAAGGCATAAACTATACAATGAAATACTATCCAGATCACTGGCATATTGCATTTCAAAATGTCAGATGCTTAGTTGTTCAAATTTAAGACACTGTGTACCCAAGTTACAGTTATTGAGTTATTTTCTAATAATTATGTTCCATATGTAATTATATAATGACTTATTCAGAGGCCACATTCTTAGATGCTTTGAAAATATAGATTTCATGAAATTTTTTCTAGCTACTCCTCAGACTATTATCAAGAAAATATAAAGGATTAAAAAAAATTAGATGCCCAAGACTTAAAGACCTAATCCAAAAATGGGCATCTGGAGTAAATAGGCATTTCTTAGATGAAGAAGAAATTGCTAATAAAGTGTTCAACATTGCTGGTCATTTGAGAAATAGAAATGAAAACAATACTGAGATTCTATCACATTCCAGAAAGAATGGCTATTATCAAGAACCAACCAATAACACATGTTGGAGAGGCTGTGGGGAAAAATCCTTCTCCATCGTTGGTGGGCATGTGAATTGGTACAACTCTGAAAATCAGTATGGCGATTCCTCAGGAAACTTAAACTAGAGGTTCCATTTGATTTAGCTGTTTCTCTTTTAGTACCCTCCTGAAAGAGTTAAAGCCTTCATGATACATGTGTATTAATGTACCATTACATTAATTTAGCTATTAGTATTTAGCTATTATGAGTTATGCTGTTACAAACATTGGTATGAATGTATCATTAATAGCACAATTTATAATAGCTAAAGTTTGGAAACAACCCAGATGCCTATCAGCAGATGAATTTATAAAGAAAATATGGTATTTATATACAAAAGAGTACTGCTCTGATAAACCTCAGACATTTTAAGTAAAAAGATACACCTCAAGATCATACTCTTAAAAAATGTTTATTAGTGCATATTTGCAGGTTATGCAATTTACAGTCATCTTGGGGACTGGCCTCATGTACATACCACAGCTTATTTCTTTTCCTTCTCCTTCTCTTCTGCTCCCTCTTTCTTCTTCAGGTTCCTATATCCCATTTTTCATTATTCTTGATGCTATTAATCTTAGTTCATGTCATGGCACATAATGTTTACAAATTGAGGATATTAGATTCTTGTACATAGCATAGCTTTATCCTTCTTATTTCCCGCTCCTCATCCTGCATGCTTTTTCCTTTGGTCCACTTCCTTATAGCAGATATCCATTTCCTTGTCCCTTGTTATCCACCCTTATTATTCTCTTTGTACTTTGTTTCATTCAAATGAGAAGTACCATATAGTATTTAATTTTATTTCACTCAGCATATTTTCCAGGTGCTTTCATTTTCCTGTGGATATCTCAAATCTGTCATTCTTTGTAGCAGAGTCGTATTCCCTTATATATAGATATCACATTTTCTTTATAAAGTCATCTGTTGATGGGTATAAAGGCTGTTTCCAGGATTTAGCTATTATGAGTCATGCTGTTAGAAACACTGGTATGAATGTATCACTATAGTATGATTCAAGACCATCATCTTTTTTTTTTTGGTTTTTTTGAGACAGGGTCTCTCTATGCAGTTTGGGCAGGCCTTGAGCTCACTTTGTAGCCCAGGCTGGTCTTGAACTCATGATCCTCCTTCCTCAGCCTCCCAAGTGCTGGGATTATAGGCATGAGCCACCATGCCTGGCAAGACCATAATCTTAAGTGAAATAAATCAGACACACAAGTTTAAATATCACATTGTTTCTCTAATAGGAGAAATCCAAAATGTAAATAAGGAACAAAACAGAGGATATTGGGATGTAGGAAGCACTTGTTCAAATGGGAAGAGGAACAAAGGAGTGGGGAGGGAGAAGGGAAGGAACAGAATAGGAATTTTTTAAAAAAGAGTATTGAAGGGAAGAAATGAAAACAGAACTTTTGTAAATGGGCAGGGGAAGAAGAGTTGAGGGGAGGGGAGGGGGATGGGAAAAAAGAATTAAGGTATATTATGAACAAGTACAAATTCCCCATGATGAACATGATTCTTATGTATGGCAGAGATAAACTAATAAAAATCTTAAAAAATAAGTTGATAGAGATTAAAAAATAAATACAGATTCCAAGAGTCTTATGAAACATTGAACTGAACTCATTATGTTTCTTGGGGCAATGGGCTAGGCCTTATTTTCTACTTGTGCTTTGATTTACAAATACAGTAATGTTTGGTGAGGGGAAGATTCAGAGGTGAGAAGATACTGAAATACCTCTGTAGGACAGATACTCTATCATCTTGATGGGAGACAGTGATTAACAACCCCCTTTCCTCTCATTTCCAGTGTGTGTTGAGAAGCAAACAATGGAGTCTGAACAGAATCCACACAATAGTTTCACATCTGGTAGAAATGGATTAGAGACCAAGTGTTATGGCTTTTATCTAGATCTCCCTGCAGAGCTTTATATGGTCATAGATGGAGCTTTTCAGAGGTGGCTGAATTTAGAGTGTGTGATGCTGGGTTTAAGGCTGTGATGTGGGGGTTGATTCATGGTGCATCTGATGCTAGGATTAAGGGTGCCACAGCCTAAGGGCGGGTAGCCTGGAAAGAATATAAGAGACAGAAAGGTGACTGCTGTTGTTGCTTGCTGTTGCTTTGCTGCTTCACTGATTCTTGCCTTGCTGCCTTCTTCCTGCTATGAATCATCCTCTGTGATGCTCCTCTGTCATGTGCCTCCCTGCCTTGGAGCTGGCTGATTACGGACTGAAACATCTATAAATCATGAGCTATGTTAAACCTTTCCTTCTTTAACCTTGGGTGTCAGGTATTTTGTCTCAGCAGTGAGAAAAGTAACAAAGACACCAAGGTGCATCCCTCAAACCCAGATGAATTCCTTGGTACTTCCAGCCCTCTTTGGGACTCGTACAAGTCAGAGCAGACCCGTGTGAATGATCATGGCAGATCATGGCTTTCCTCATGCCCCTCATGAGGGATAGTTACACAAACAGCGACTGTGAATGAGTCTACCCCATATAGAATTTGTAGGCCAGTGGATGTCAGATTCTTGTCATCTCACCAGTCACATCAAGTCTCCCTTTTTTGATTTGGAAGAATGAATGCTTAGCAGGCCCCAGTTTCCAACCAAGTTAGCAGAAACACACAAAGAAGAGGATTGTTCTTTAAAGTTATTCATCCTGTTATTTCTAGTTATGTGGCACAAATTGTAGTTGACATTAACAGGCTGAAGAATGGATCTCACATGCATTTATTTATTGAAGCCTGGTGACTAGAAAATATTACAGCTTGGTGCAATAGTACAGAATGAGGCACCTCTGTCATTCAGCAGAGAAAGGCATTTTCCATAATAATCTTTTGGATAGGATGTTAGATACTCAGTGAGAATAAAGGGAGCAAGGGAGAAATCACAGAGCCTAGAGAAGGGCGGGAAGTGATGCCAGAGCTGGCTGGAGCGAACCACCCCATTAGAGTGCTCCCTGCATTGCGATGCTTTTCATCCTCATGGTCAGTTTGGATTTTGACAGCACGTTTCCAAAGATGAAAGTACTTGAAGATCCATTTCAAGCCATATATTGTGAAAATGTGGTAATTTAATTGTAAGGCTAACTTCCTTGCCATGTAACCTCAACAAATGGGGTTGCTATATGCATCAGTGCTGTGTGAAAAAGCTAGGAGATGCTCAGATGTTTTAGTGTGTTTAGAAATCTCACTCTAAGGTGGAAGGCTTCTTGTTTCTTACTGGGTGTCAGATGCTAGGTGTCAGACCGTTCTCTGTGATGTGTGTTGTTTGACACTATTGTGTTTTGGCTGCTCTTCAATGCAGAGTACTTCCAGGGCTTGCATATTTATGATAACTTCAAGCCATCTGCTGCTTGGCTACTACTAGAGAATAAAGAATTTTCAACTTAAAGTCACACTCATCACACAAGAGCACTTCCCACAGTGTTTCTTTTCCGGTTCACTAGATTTTGTTGTTTTAAACTCATATTGCATTACTACCTGGTAATTTTTACTTTTAGAATTATCCATCTTGGTCTATGGCCATACCACCCTGAACATGCCTGATCTCTTGTCTGATCTCAGAAGCTAAGCAGGGTCGGGCCTGGTTAGTACTTGGATGGGAGAATTATCCATCTTGCCACAAAAAAGAAAAGAAAATCAACATGGTGCTTTTTATCTCTGGACTAATGCTCAGGACTCTAAACATGACAAAATTTCATTTTGACCTTCTGATTTAGCATGTAAATTATGATACTTGAAGCAGAAGGTTCCTTATTTTCTTCCAGTGCATGTATAATGCCAACAGATTGGTATGAATCAAAATGGAACACTAAGAAGTAGATATCATTATAAAATGTCAATGAAAAAGGCAAAACTACATATCAAAGTTAGCTAAGTGGTGATGTCAATTAGAATTCTTTTCTCTCTTGCCTAATACCACCATTTTCACTTTGTATTAGAGTAAAATATAATGTAATCCCCCATTTTATTTTTAAATGCTTAGTGAACATAGATATATAACAATATTTCTTAATTGCATTTACCTTGTAAAAATGTCCAAATGATACTGTATGGTTGGTTTGGTCTTGGACCACATGATTGGTTTCTGGACTGTGGGGAAAAAAAAAACTACATAGAATGGTATGTAAAGGATTTGAATGCTTAGAGGACAGTTCAAAATTCAAATTGTGGGTTTTTCTACCCAGGCCTGGATTGACTTTCTTAATTATCTCTATCAGATGTGAGCAAACTAGGGCTACTGAACCATTTCTAGGCTGTTGGATCCTTTCATAGGGCCTTAGACTAATAATGTTTACACTTTTTAAGTGGTTACATTTTAAATGATTGTTGAAGTACCAACATAATAGCTTTGAATTTGTAATTTGGCCCATAAAAATCCTGGATATTTATTGTTTGGTCTTTTTTTTTTTTTTTTTTTAACCAGGGATCGAACTTCCAACCTCACGCTTGCCAGAGTAGGTGCGTGCTTATACCGCTAAGCTAAACCCCCAGCCCCTATTGTTTGGTCTTTTAAGAAAAGGTTTGCTAACTCCTGACCTACGTTATGGTGATAAGAGTTTGACTGAATTGCCCTAATAGATGTGTGATAGATTAAAAACTCCTTTTCTGGCATGGTTTGGTGGTGCATGCCTGGAGTCCTAGTACTTGAGAGGTGGAGATTGAAGGGTCACGAGTCCAAGGCCATCGTGGTCTGCATTGTGTGTGCTCAAAGCCAGCCTGGACTAGAGTGAAACCCTGTTTTAGAAAAACCAAAAACTCAAATAACAGAGCAGCCTTTCTGGGCCATGTTCACATCTGCAGACATCTGCAGAAAGAACTACATCACAGTTTGTATTGTGAGAAGCCTTAAGCACTAAGAAATTTCTTAATCCCAGCTTTTCATATAAGTCACTGAACAACCATCAGTGGAAGAGATTTGGCTGGTCACCAGCCTAGACTGTACATTTCTCCCAAAGGCTGCAGCAGGATCTTGTTCCTAGCCATGAGCTGACAGTCAGCTAGGCAAAGACAAAATAATCCCTCATAGTACTTTGGCCAAAGATGATGTGGATGTGAGTTTTACTTTGAAATTTACATGACAGTGATAGTCACAAACAATATTTATTAACTCTCTCTTTTTTTTTTTGAGGGAAAAGAAGAGAGTGCTTTTTTATTTAGGCTGGTATCCAGTGACACAGAGTACTGGTGGAATTTACACTGCTGTGCAACTAGGCTAAGATTTGGGGTGGTTTATAAAGGGAAAAACTGCAAAGGTGTGGGGGAGCCACACCTGTGCATTCCTGAGGAAACAGGACATCCTGTTGTTTGCCTAGGGTCAAAGTACAGAGGTTTGTGGCTAGTCTATTCCAGAACTACATTATGCAGGCAGCGGGCATTATGGGAAGAACACAATTACTGGAGTCACGAGAAGTACAAAGTGCGATTTGGGACAATGATTACAGTTTAGGTCAAAGGGTGTGGTGCATACAGAACAGAATGGCGGCGCTTGAGTTAGGTTACAACATTCCCCACTGAGTTTTGTCAGTGAGCCAAATCATTGGCTCATAGCTGAATCTACAGGTAGTAGCTCATAACCCTGGGTCACTAAGATCATCAGCTTGACAGCCTGTATTCGGCCTTTTCCGTAAGATACCAGTTTATTTATGATACAGGGACTGATAGTTACACCGACTAAAAGCACTATTAGGGGTCCTATGGCTGCTGATATGAGGGTGGACGACCAAGGGGAGAATGAGAACCAACATTCAAACCAATTTTGTTCTGCCAGTTGAGCTTGTTTCCTTTCCTGTAGGCATTTCTTAAGGGCAGCCACATTTTGTCTAATAACTCCAGAGTGGTTTGTATATAAGCAACAGGTTTCTCTTAAGGCCAAACAGAGACCTCCCTCTTTTAGAAAAAGAAGGTCCAAGCCTCAGTGGTTTTGTAAAACCATTTCAGCTAAGATGCTCAGAGAATCTTTTAATTTAGATACAGAGTTGCCAAGGCTAGCTAGGTCTTGGTTAATCAGTGTAGTGAGGTGTCTATAGTTTTGGTCTCCTATTATGAAAATAGATACACTTAATCCTATTGATCCAGCCATCTCAATTCCAAGTAACACATTTCCAAGCATAACAGAAGAATTCCTTCTCAGGCGAGTATGAGCAATACTGAGAGTATAATCTCATTTTAATGGAAACATTTTGCAGTAAAGGTTCACCAGTCTTATGAATAAATCTACCAAAATTTATCTGACACTGTCAAATTCTGAACAGATTTGTTTATTTTCAAACCTTTTACTGGCAGGTACTATAAACCAAGGCAAATAAAATTCACATCTCTTCAATCTTTCTACAATTTACTACACACCTTGAAGTTGAGCTTTTCTGTCTTCTTTCACATTCTGGCATAGCCAGACATTTTACTTGAAGACAAAACCACTTTGTCCCTCTTTTTTTTACTTATTACCAGTCAATTTCCTTCCTCTCACTTTTCAGACAACATTAAAACTTTCAATAAAATCCTTGAAGTGATTTTCTTTCAATAGTCTAAAATATTGAATCATTCCATGTGTTTCTACCACCTTAAAATGCTACACTTTAAAAACTGTAATTTTTTTTAACTGACTCAAAAATAGTATGGCTTGGTTTGTTTTCCAAGGAAGATACATTTCACTGTAAATTTGAAATACTTCAAACATATTTCATGCAAATTTTAGGTGACAATATAAAAATTTTAAATTTTGCATGCATGGCTTAACAAAGAATGTGGGTAGAATTTCAGTATTTGGAAAATTCTGAATTATAGCATATACTGTAAATATCACAATTGATTGTACTGAAAAGTCATGATGAATCTACAATCAGAAAAACTCATTAATTTCATACATATTTCATCTGATTAAAATATGAGCCTTGCATGTTCTAAATAATCCAAGAAAATATCTTTTTTAAAAGGCCACAATTTAACTGTAATCTGAATACCTTTACCTGCCATTAAAAATAAAATAAAATTTAAAAGAAAGGAAAAACAGCCCCAGATCTTTGGAAGCTGGACTGCATTCGATGTCCCTTTATACTCTTGGATAATCCTGAACCATCAGTGGGGGCCCTATTCAGTAGAAATCAAAGGTCTAGGGTTACAACTCCCTGGACAGTTGCATTAGTTGCCAACATCTCACCAGTATTATAGTCAGTTATTAACCAGGTCCCATAAACAAGGTTGTGAACAGGGGCTTGCAGGGCTCCCAAAGGGAAGCCACAAACAAGCAACAACATTAAAAGCATTTGGTTATCTTAAGCTTTAAAGGGTCCTTCGAGGGCTGCACAGTCCACTTATCTGGAGGGTGGTCATCGTTGGACGTCAGGACTAGCTTGATGTGCATGTAGTGAATCCAGGCAGGCTTTCTAGCAACCTTGACCGCAGTTGGGGTGCTGAGGACCATGGTATAGGGTCCCTCCCAGCAAGGCTTGAGGGATTCCCGGTGGTGCTGTTTGATGAGGACTAACATTCTGGGTTCAGCAGCAGGTTGGTCGTCCCTTGAAGAGGCTTCAGGTGCTGGGCGCTGTTGTCTGAATAAGCGGTGAGTTGAAGTCAGGATGGGCTGAGGTGCCTGGAGGGACTTAATAAGGTCCTGGTTAGCAAGATCAGCAAGCTTTTCCTCAGGTATCTTAGGGATGAGGGGAGGAGGCCTCCCATATAGTGCCTCAAAAGGGGAAATTCCAGCAACATAGGGAGTACAATGCATGCACAAGAGGGCAAAAGGAAGGTGACTCACCCAGTTTTTGCCAGTTTCTAAGGCCATTTTAGTTATCAACATTTTTAAAGTCCTATTCATCCTTTCTACTTGTCTTGAGCTTTGAGGCCGGTACATGCAATGAAGTTTCCAATCAATCTGTAAAGCCTGAGTTAATTTTTGGGTCACTTGGGCTATGAAAGCCAGGCCATTATCTGACCCCATAGATAAAGGCAAGCCGAATCGGTGTATAATCTCATGTAAGAGTTTTTTACTACTATGAGAGCTGACTCTGACTTGGTAGGGTATGCGTCTCCCCAGCCAGTGAAAGTGTCTTCATAAATATTACCAACGAATATTTATGTCTTTGTAGCCCTGGCTTTCCCATTTCAGTAAAGTCTGTTTCCCAATGTTCTCTTGGCATGGTTCCTCAAAAATGCTTTGTCTCAATCAGCAGTTGTTGCTTTGGATTTACAAGTTGACATTGTGGGCATCTGAGGCTTGCAGACTGGGCAAGCTTGGACCGTTGAGGAATAAAATATCGTTCTGAAAGAGATCAGCCAGTTTTGATCCTCCCAAAAGAGTTGACCTATGAGCCTGCTGAATAAGTTCCCTCCCAAGTGCCTCTGGCAATAGGACTTGCTGGTCGGGCAGCTGATACCAGCCTCCAGAGATATTAGGCTTGGCTTGGAGCTGGATTGTTAGATTGAGGTCCTTTTGAGTATACACAGGTTCTGACAAAGTGGGAGGAATCAACAATAATGTTGGGGCTGTCTTGGTCCCCACTGTAAATCTCTTATCTCTGTAAAGCTAACACTAATGATGGGGCATGGTTGGTGAATTTTCATAGGATTTAAATCTGGAGGCAGTATGGCTGTCTAAACTCTGCTGTCTTAAGGGAGTGGTCTTTTAGGTTCTTAGTGGCATCTTCCCTACCAGGCAGCAGAAAAGCCTCCCTTTCTGAGTTGGGGCAATTTTCTCTCCATTCTGGGGTTCAGGTTTTACTCATCAGCAAAATTGAGAGGCTCACAAGATGTACCCCATGTTTTCAATGTCTTAAAAGTTTGATTCTTCAGTAACACTAGGATTGAGTGCTTATAAGAACATCTGTCAGATACTCTGGTTGTCATTTGCTCACTGGTGTTTGGAAGTAGCCCTGTCACTCTGTATTCCTTTCCTACTGCTGCTGGAACAAATGACCACCAGCTCAGTTGCTTGAAGCAGCATATGCTATCATTTCATAGTACTGGAGGTGAGAAGTCCTTGATTCAAGGCCTGGAAGGGCTTGTTCCTGCTGAGGCACTGAGGGGACTCTGTTCTTTGCCTTTTCCAGCTTCTAGAAGCTGTGATCTTATTCCTTACACATGACTCTTTTCTACATTGCCTTTCTTCCTGCTGCTGTTGTGATATCATCTTCTCTCTGACTTGGATCCACCTGCCTTCCACTCATGTGGAAGTACTCATGTGACTAAATAGAAGGTATAGTCTTTGAGTGTAGTGTCCTTATAGAAGAATCTGTAGAGAGCTAGTGAGGCTTCTACCAAGAAAGGGGTGAAAAGGGGCCATGTCTGGACAGGAAATTGGCCCTTACTGGGCAGTTAGTCTGCTGGTGGCTGATCCTAGACTTGCTAGTTTTTAGAAGTATAAGAAACAGCATTTTGGGAGGCTGAAACAGAATTCTAAGTTCGAGGACAGCCTGTCTTGTAATAAAAAATAAAAAAGGGGCTGATAATATAGCTCAGTGTGAAGACCCTGGGTTTAATCCTATGTAGTGAAAAAAGAAAGAATGAGAAGTAAATGCTGTTGTATATAAGCTACCTAGTTTATGGTATTTTATTATAGCAGCTTGAATGGATTAAGATACCATGTAAGGTAATAAATGTACTCTGAAGTTCTGAGAATTTGGATGTTGACTTCTTGACATAGGCATGGGGTGGTGTCATGGTTTATGTCAGTGGCCCCCAAACCTCTTGCAGTTATGTGTTTGTGATTGGTTCATTGTGTAGCTCATATTGGTTTTGTGAGTGCTACACCCACCTAGGGGTGGAGCCAGGATATAATGTAATGGTGGGAGGAAGGTGTCTCTCTCTCTCTCTTGCTGGTTTTTGCCTTGCTATTTGCAGCTGCCATGAACTGTGGCCCACCATGCAACGCTGCCTTGGAGCCAACTGAATATGGACTGAAACCTCCAAGAACTGTAAGAAATAAACCTCTCTGTCCCTAACTTTGGGCATCAGGTATTTTGTCTCAGCGACGAGTAAAAAGTAACTAAGACAGATGGGGACATTATGCTGCCTACCACATGTTCCCAGCACTTCTTTGCTCAACTTTTAGTAGTTCTGTTGCTGAGAAAGTAAAACATTTTTCTAGATGTCATTCTTTTAAAAATAAAATAAACAAGGACTACAATAAAATATAGTTCCATTTTACCCTGAGTACCAGGAAACTCAGACACATATTTAAACTTAATTGCAGTAAGTGTCCTGAAATTTAAAATTGCTTATTATTTCTTTCATTTGTATGACTACATTTTACCAGTTTTGTTTTCCAGAAAAGGTCAGTTTATGATTTTATTTTGTATACAGTGACTTTTAGGGAAAATAATTTTATAAGTTTTAATAGGAATTCAAACAGCACAACTGTTAAATCTTGGCAAGATAGATTACATATCCAAATCCAAAACATAGCAAACAATTCCATACTTTCATGCTCTTGAAGGAGTTTATACCCGGATGAGCAGCGTCCCTTGATTGCAACTAGCTGCTCATCAGTTACCATGAAAGCAGGTGAAACATAACTATCTTGTAACTCCTAATTCCAGCTTTCAAATGTATCTCTAATAAGTTCTACTTATTACTTCTAGTGATTTTCACTTTTTATTTCCTTTGTGCTTGCATTGTCAAAATGCCAAACATTTGAAAAATGCAAAGGCTTATAATTTTGTTTCAGAGAAAAAGCAATTTTCTTTGCTCTGTAATTATAAAACATTTTCATTTTTAGATTTATAAACATCAGAGTGACCAATCTAGTGAATTTTTGTCATTTATGCATTATTATTTCTCTCCACTTACCTATGTTTATCACCATGTTCAAAATATCTCCATTTACCAGTTGTATCAAGTAAATTTTGTTATGTAGACATCATGAAAGATGGAAAAATTAGCCACTACCCTTTTAGCAAATCAGGATGCTCCAGGTTTTTTTTTTTAAACATTGTATGATGAAATCTTTGCCATTGAGTGATTTAACTGGATTTAAATACTATTTTTCTTTTCCTAGTAGCTGTTCACTTTTCAACTCTTTTGCTTTTATTATAATTTTTAAATTATGAAATGTATATAAAACTTACCATCCATGTATTATTGTTTTATGTAGGATCAAACCGGGAGCCCCACACATCACTGAGCTATGCCCCAAGCTCGTCTTAATTGTCTTTAAGTGTGTAGCTCGGTGGCATTATGTAATTTCACATTGTTATGCAGCCACCATTACCATTTGTTCATAGCATTCTCCACATTTTCCCCACCTGGAACTCTACCTCTTACACAGTAATTCCCCATTCTCTTCTCTTCCTAACCACTGACAATCAGCATTCTACTTTCTGTGTCTTTAAATTTGATTATTTGAAATACCTCACATAAGTGTAATTACACTGTGTTTGTCTTTGCATATTCCATTTAGATAATCCTCATGGTTTAGTCATGTTGAAGCCTGTGTCAGAGTTTCTTTTCTTTTCTTTTTTTTAAGGCTGCATAACACTCTATCATATGAATATATTATACTTTACTAATTCATTCATCTGTCAATGAACACTTGGGGTGCTTCCACTTTTTAATTATTAGAATCTGTATCAAAGATTGATCTCTCTCTATATATATCCACCAAAAACATGTACACACACTTTAGAAAAAGAAAAACTTGTTTAAATATTTTAACACTAATTTTATTGAGAC